>CAWUFW010019428.1:0-186922 GCA_963921515.1 Calotriton arnoldi
TGGGTGTTGAGTGATGGTGTTTGCTGATGCCTTTGTAGGGTTAAAAATTGACAAAAGTTCTTCCCACATTCACTGCACTTGAATAGTTTTTCCCCAGTGTGTGCTCACTGATGAAACAATTTTCACATTCACTGCAATCGTATGTTTCTTGCCCTGTGTGTGTTCGCTGATGAATCCTTAATGTTGAAGACTCACTAAAACTACTTCCACATTCACTGCAGTTGAATGGTTTTTCCTCTGTGTGTGCTCTCTGATGCCTTTTTAAGTGTGATAATCGACTAATGCTCTTTCCACATTCACTGCACTTGAATGATTTTTCCCATGTGTGTTCTCTGATGCTGTTTTAGGTGTGATAATCGGCGAAACCTCTTCACACATTCACTGCACTGATATGGTTTTTCCCCAGTGTGTGTTCGCTGATGAATCCTTAACGTGGACGATTCACTAAAACTACTACCACATTCACTGCAATGGTATGGTTTTTCCCCTGTGTGTGTTCGATGATGAATCCTTAATGTTGAAGATTCACTAAAACTACTTCCACATTCGTTGCACTTGAATGAGTTTTCCCCTTTGTGTGTTCTATGATTCTGTTTTAGTCTTGATAAGTACATAAATCTCTTCCCACATTCACTGCAATTATATGGTTTTTCTCCAGTGTGTGTTCTCTGATGCTGTTTTAGGTGTGATAATCGACTAAACCTCTTCACACATTCACTGCAATGATATGGTTTTTCCCCTGTGTGTGTTCCCTGATGGTGTTTTAGGTCTGATAATTGACTAAAGCTCTTCAGACATTCACTGCACTTGAATAGTTTTTCCCCTGTGTGTGTTCGCTGATGATTCCTTAATGTTGACGAATCCCTAAAACTATTTCCACATTCACTGCAATGAAAGGGTTTTTCCCCAGTGTGTGTTGCCTGATGCCGTTTTAGGTGTGCCGATTGACTAAACCTCTTCAAACATTCACTGCATTTATATGGCTTTTCCCCTGTGTGTTTTCGCTGATGATTCCTTAATGTTGACGAATACATAAAACTACTTTCACATTCACTGCAATCATATGATTTTTCCCCTGTGTGTGTTTGCTGATGTTTTTGGCAAGATGATAACTGACTAAAACTCTTTACACATTCAGTGCAATGGTATGGTTTTTCCCCTGTGTGTGTTCGCTGATGTCTTTGTAGGACTGATAATTTCATAAAGCTCTTTACACATTCAGTGCATTTGAATTGTTTTTCTCCTGTGTGCATTTGCTGAGGGTGCATTAGTTCTGATGACCACCTAAAGCACTCACAGCATGTGTCTGATACTTCTCTCTTGGTTAGTGTCTCTGAGTTGGGTATATATTTGTTTACATAACATGACTGTACTTCCTGATGGGCCAACATGGCTGAAAAAGCACTTATATTATTCTCGCATTCCCTGTATGTGTGTGATATTTTGCACGTTTGCATTTCGATTTAACAACAACGTGTAATGGTCACCAACTACTTGCCACACTTATAATGTGTGTAAGGCTTCTTTGTGGGCAATTGTGTCTTTAGACTGGAAAATGGTTTTTTCATGCTTGTGGGTAAAGATCTGTTCTCCTTCTGGTCGGTGCAAATTGGGACAGTACTCTGTATTTTAGACAGCATAACTCCTCTTTACTTTAACTTTTAGTTGTCTGGCTCCATTCCATTGTGCTTTTCTCTGGTTGCTGTGGAACGGCCTGAAATAATTTACAATACACCTCTAGCACTGAATAGTGGTTTGATATCACTTTAGAAATGAAAGACGTGCTGTAATCACATCCTACATTCGCACAATCAGAGCTGGTATTGTACATGTTTACAAAGGAGGTGGTTTATCAGGGTTGTCTTAATTTTCTAGGGGTCATTTCTTCATCTTGAGGCATGGACGTGCACACCTGAGACTCATAGAATCACGCAATTGCCCTTGTCTGCTTCATCCAGGATCTGTCAGTTTATGTTTTGGTTCATCTGTCTCTGACTCCACTTATGTTTTCCTGAACACTGGAACTCAATATTTCGGACTGCGTTTTTGCAGATTTACAGTATTATCTTCATTGGTCTTAAACATTTTGTACATTCAAGGATTGTTTTCTGTTGGATGTAAAGAGAGTTAACATTACTTAAATGGAAACATATTGGAACGTGCATACACATTTTAATTGTAAAAACATCTCTTCATTGCCATCTCTGAAACGTATGAAGGCACACAGTACCTTCATACGTACACCAGTACACAGATATTTAAATAAAAATTCTGTTGAACATGCCACATCTTATTTATTTCAGCAAAGGTGGTTATTTACCAGTGTGCATGGAGCAAATTAGTAAAAAAAAAAAAAAGGGCGGTCGCATAGCACTCATACACTAGTTACAGCTCTACGCAGAGGCATTTGGTTAAGATTTTGTTAAAACAAGAACAGCTCTTGGAGTAATAGATAGACCTTGAAGACCCAAGACAGCAGCGTGAACATCGGAATGCTGCAGCATACATCAAATATGATTGTTTGCAGAGGTGCCTGGATTTCATTCACTACTCCCACAATATGTTGTAGAGCAGCAGTTTATTGATTTTATTTATTTTGTGGTTTTACTTTTCTCAAATATTTTTTTGCCATTTTTAGTTTGCCAGCTTTGAGGCTGGGCTGGTCTGTGGTTTAGTTGTCCCACCTCTAACTTTAGAGCTTGAGATAGCACACTAGCCTGGCGGCATACTAGTTGACAGCTGTTGTGCATCTGCGTAGCGAGGGCACAAATGGTGAGCCAGAACCAAAGCATGTTAGCATCCTTTCACTCCTGGACCAGCACCCGAAACACTCAAGTCAAATGGCTCTGTCCATACCTCCTATACCTCGGCTGCTCTCCACGCTTTCAGCCATAAAGGTAGGACCTGTTCTTACACTTATTCACCTGCACCTCGCTAGCATATTCCTGCTGTCAACATTCCTTTTCTACCCCAAAAGCCTTTGAACAAGATTTTTGGACCACGTAATTCCCATGACTTTTCATGGGTCTCTCCTCCTACTCATGCTTTTCAACATCACCTGTACAAACCACCATGGCCACATTTAATGGAACAATACTGAGGTGCGCTCATTCTTTCCACAAGATGGAGAATGCACCAGAACAGCGCACGCTGCACATCACACAAAGATAAAGTGCCTTCTGCGACTCTCGCACATGCCCGGCAAGTACACAGTCCCTACACAGCTTTTGCTAAGGCCCACATGCTTAGCACTGCTTTTCAAATACACACAAAATCCCATAGGCACAGGTCAACAATGTAAAATAAAATAAATTAATGGAGCGAAACGCACCGACAAATGATCCAAAGTGTGGTGCGGCCACCACATTTCTTTACTATTTCAGCTGGTCCTTCCTACAGCAGCACAGCTTGCTGGCACCAAAGTGTTCTTCCTTTAAAAAAGGTGTTATGCATGTGGTATTTGTACAGCACACACCTAGCCAAAAAGCAGTGGTGCTCCCTATCAGGTACAAGGCAGGCACAGAGTCTACGAGTGGTAGTTGAGGTTAGCAGGATGATGGGTTAATAGCTGCATTGTGACCGAAGAGCCTGTAACTAACAGCATGCGCGCTAATTCCTTTGCACATTTCTCCTCTGCTATCAGGTAAAGCGGGTACAGACCCGGAACAGACAAAAATAATACATTTATAGCCTGGTACCATTTTGAGATAAAGAACCGGGTACAATGAAGATGACTTACAAAAGCACAGTACTGAGCAACCCATTTCAGCCACTCTACCGTTTGTCTGAAGAATAGAGGAACAGGAAGGGGTGTTAAATGCCAAACATTAACCTTTTGCCTGCTACCATCAAATAATAACGAGATGCAAACATACCTCTGTTCTGCTTGTGTGGAGGGACTAGACTGTTGGAAAGAGATCGATGGGAAATGAGACAGGTGTGGAGGTGAGCAAAAAATGAAACGTTACCTGAAAGAGCAAAGAGTTAGAAGATAGACGGATATTAGAAACGGCAATAAGAACAAACAAGAGAAAGAAATAAACAACTTTTTTTGGGATAAACACCAGCCCAGTGAATGTTTACAGATCAAAAATAAGATGTATTTATTTTAATTTAGTAAAACACTGGGGGAAAAAACAATTTAGAACCCATAGACACTGAAAACAGAAAGCCTATGCATCTTGTTTTTAATGGGCATCATCAGAGAAGAGGACTTGCTTCATGCACGGGAGGATTAACTAAGAGATCTAGTGTGCCATGATGGTGCACCAGGTGTAGCCATGCATTCCAATGGGCTCTGGGAAGTGCAGTCTTTTTGTAACTGTGTTTAACTTGGATGCTGATAAAGCTAGGAATGAAATGCATAATATCAGAGACTTTCTGACTCTTTACACTTAGGAAAATCTAAATTCTGAACATGCATACAACACGTATGTTAAGTGTGCACTTGGATGACTACAAACAGATGCCAGAAAAGAAAAGAAGCAGGGAAGAGCATAAAGGAAAGAAACCCACTGCGTGTGGCAAGAAGCAGAGATGTTCCCTCTCCCCATACTCTTCCTGATAGCCATAGAGCCCTCACATTCACCATATGCTGATAAGAAGACATTTGGGAAACTGAAATCATAGCCGGCAACCTGCAAATTATGCTCTATGGGGACAATATACTCCTCGCTTTAGCCTCTTCAGAATGTTCGCTGCCAGCACCGATGTTCACCATATCAGACTTTACAGTGTTTTCTAGGTACAAAATGAACTGGACTAAAAATGAAGTCTTACCCTGTTGCATTCCTCTTAGGGTGTCCATACACGGGCTTTCCTGTATCATGTCCTTATATAGGCACAATTCGCCCTGCCCTTATATAGGCATAAAATCCCAGCCCTTATTTAGGGATTTAACCGTGCACTCCAAATACAGGCATGGTCTCCGACATCCGTCCACCCTAACGTCACAACGAGTTCTTGAAGAACAGACCCTTAGGCTTCGGGAATTTCCCTAGCACAGGACTATTGATTTCTTCAAGGACTCATCTATTATGCATGAACCGTTATACCTTAGGGATTCATTCATGACGTCTTCCGCTGTCCGATTCACGTCAATGCTAACGTTCTGAGGTACCTTTCAGGTATAAATATACCTTCCCTAGCCCTTGTAAAATAGAGGAGACCTCGACTTCAGAGGAGCCCGTTTCCCGGCCTGACGCACTGAGAAGACGTTGTCATCCCTGCACGCAGAGAGCCCAGCTTCCAGTGATCTGACTTCCCTTGCGGGCGTTGGAGTTCGAGTCTGGCAAAGAGATTCCTACCTCTCTCATTCTTAAGGTATGGAGCAGACTAGAACCTAGAGGGACTCTTGGCATACTAGGCATACTAGACTTAACATACTCTTAGTATACCATAGTAAGGAATACTTCACCTACTTCTTACCTCTCCCTACACCTAGGTTAGGTTAGGCACATTGGGGTAGAACTAGCTTAGCAACGCATCTTATGAGTACTCGCATTTTTAGTCTGTGTCATTTGTGTAAATGAATATCTGCTAAAGATAATGCTATCGCAGTATTATTTATTTCTACTGCTTACGCTGTACATTATTTATCTCGCATACTGTCTTGTGATCGTAACAGCACATTTAACTTACACGAGAAACAAGACTGTTCAATAAATCTTTTATTGAAACGCCCGTCTATTCTTTCTGTGTAACTTTGAGAAAAACTAAGCATGCACGATTGAGCTGAGCGAAATAGTTATCTATTGTTTCCACGACTCTGGGACACGTTCTGATTCTAAAGGGAAACAAAAGTTGTCATGTTTTGCGGCTGCCAGAAACTACTCCCTTCTTGTCGTCAAGGAGTTTCTAGTGGCCTCTGAGCTAGCTGGCACAAGTAATTAAGTTTAATATACTCGATAGGGACATACTGACCTTAGTCCTATGTCAAACCTATAGGGGATATTATTCCAATGCGCAGAGCCTATTAGGGAAATAGGAGCTACACTACATGGCGCCCAACGTTTGGTAAGGCGGTAATTTAACGCTAGATACTGAGTAACTCAGCCGTGCTTTTTCTCTCAGAGACCCCTACCCATATACTCCAAAAGACGTCTGGAGTGGGCAGGGTTAAGTATCCACCACGGCTACATAGGGAAACACCCTATATCTTAGCTGTTTGGTTTGCTCAACGTTGAAGGATACAGTGTTCCAAAATATTGTGCACCTTATCTTTGTTCCCTTGAAAATTGTTCTACATTTTTCAAAAAAACAAATGTCCATAAACGGGGACGAAGCCACCGGAAACGGTGGAGCTGCGGCTGATCCAGCCCAAGCAGCAGTTTTTAACTTTACAGGTTTAAATGATACCGAGGAGGGTGTTATAGACAACCATCCAAACTTAAGAAGAGCCATCACTCTAAAACTTATAAAACACGGTCTGCCACCAAGAGGTGGTAGAGCAGTTTTCGTGATAGAGGCACACAAATCCTTTCAGACAGAGGTATTCTATTCATGGGTAATATTTCCTGAATTCAATTCAGTAACAAAACTGTTTCACTTCTACAAAGAAGATGATCCACCAGAGGAATACATTCCTTTCGAGGATATAGAAATTCCATTAACATACCAGGAGCATCAGCTCTGGTTTAAAGGCACCCTAAAACATCACAAAAACATTACCAGGCTCGGTCCACTAGGTAGACCAGGAGCAACATGGCCGATCCTAGCCGGCTACACACCTCATCCAGACATTGAAGTAATGTCAGACGAGGAATTACTTACTCAACTTACAGAGTTAATAAAAATCTACAGACAATTGGTCCAATATGTCATGCGGACTTTCACAGTCCAACCACCATTAACACTTCCAAATCCAACTCCCCAACAGGGGAATACACTAAAAATTACACCACAGACTCTATACGCAGTCATGGGTAAAATGCCCACGAAACGTGAGCAAATTCTTACTCAAATCGAAGCAGTATTTCCAAATACTAGCCCGTATGAGAAACACAGAATCCTAACAATTAGTTTACCAATGGGGATCACACCACAACTGGAAGACTGCACCACTTGGGGCTCAGTCTTTGCTGCCATCTATACTAAAACACATGGTATTCCATCAATTGCGGTAATCCCAGAGGTCCTGAAACAAATTCAAAATGAATACGGGGGGAGCCTGCTCTGAATTTAGGTATGAAATTACTGAAAAATTTCGACCAGGTCTCAACAATAATATTATCTAATATTAAAGGGGAGGCAGCAGCAGTGGCGATCCGCCAAAAAATAAGGGAATTCGATGTTACAGAACATCAAACTGAGCTACCCAGAATAATTGAACAATCTTATGCAGAATTAGGCAGAGATAGTTTGGGTGGAAGACCGGTGAAGCCGAAACTATCTGAAAGTCCTGAGAAGGACTCAATTAAACAAACTCCTACATCTTCTAAAAAGAAGTGGGAGACTAATAAACAAAATTCAAACGAGAAACGTTCTCAATCCCGAGGTAGGTCTCCTCAAAAGGAGCCCTCTGAAAGGAGGTATAACCTCAGGAATAGGGATAATTTGAGAAAACCTGACAGGTATCAAGATACTGATACACGTTCCTCTCGTCCCTTTCAGATCTCATCACAGACTTCGGAAAGAAGAGGACGATCAGAACATAGAGAAGAACGCGTGAAATCCAAGGAAGATAAACACGCTCCAAAAAACAAAACAAAACCTCAATTCTCCAAAAAGAAAGTAGCAGGTCTGAAGATCAGACATGCCGAGAATACTGAGAACACAACTCAAGAACGGAGAATGGGCACAGACAATGCTGGACAGTGCAGCAGAAGTCACAATAGCTCGCCAGAACCTGAAGGAACTTCTGGAGATAGTGGACTTGAATGAGTACATTACAGTTGAGACTGTAGACACCAGGGTTAGTACTCCACAAAAGTTATATGAAATAACACTCCGGATGGAGGGAGACAAGCCAAGACAAGTAAAAGCACTTTTTTGGGAAAGACTATCGAGGGGCTATGACATACTTCTAGCAGAAAAAGACTGGCCACCACAATTTGTCAGGGAGTGCCCACATGGCGAGGACATTATTATGCCTGCCTTCTCCAACCATATTCCAATTCATCTAAAATATACATATGCCAGGAAATGGGCAGTAGCCCAGGCCCCTGCATTATATAAAAATCATGTAGGATGGGATGCGGACTCACCTCACCATAAAATACATCTGAAACATGAACCAACTGCACAAAGGCAGTACCCAATAAAGCAAGAAGCTAAAAAACAGGTCAGGGAGATCTTAGATCAACTTGAATACCAAGGGGTGATTGAAACATGCACCTCCTCAATGAACAATCCTTTGTTTCCTGTCTCCAAACCAGACAATACATATCGTCTAGTTTTGGATTACAGACACCTAAACACTTGTTCAAAAACCTTTGCAGTGCAAAATGCACATAGCACAGCATTAATGAATAACATTGTGCGTAAAAAATATAAAACTACATTAGACATCTCGAATGGTTTCTTTTGTCAAAACATAGCACCTGAAAGCAGGTACTTAACGGCATTCTCCATAATGGGGACCCAGCGTCACTTTTGTCGACTCCCACAAGGGTTCAAAAACAACCCAGGTTTATTCTCAGCGAGGGTAACGGAGTTACTACAAATGTATGACAATGAGGCATTGTCCTATGTCGATGACATATATCTGACGGACGATGACCTGAACAAACACTTGAACAGGGTAAGCACCATTATACTGGGCTTCGCCTCTGAGGGCTACAAGTTCAACTTTAAAAAGTCCCGAATTGCCCATCTCAATGTCCTATTTTTAGGATATGAGCTTTCAAGTGAAGGCAAGAGCTTGGCAGCTAACTTTTTAGAAAAGTGTGCGCTGCTCCAACCTCCAAAAACGCTAAAAAACTTGCAATCCATTCTGGGTTTCCTAAACTTTGGAAGAACATATATTCTAAATTACGCAGAAAGGGTTAAACCTCTCTACGCATTAATCAAACCTGATTACTCATTCAAAAACTGGACAAACCAACATACAGAAATCTTGCGTTCACTCCAGGCTAACATGTTAGCAACAAATCACTTACAAACACGCGTAAGTCAACGAAACCTGGTGATCCGAATAATTTCGGGTCAATATGGATTCACCTACTTAACCTTCAATGAGGGTGAGAAAATACCAATTGCATACAAATCTCATTTGTACACACAAGCGGAAATGCGCTTCAGTTCAACTGAAAAAATTCTAACAGCAGTTCAAACCGCTGTAGCAAAAGAAAGAGCCTTAGCCCAAGGGAAACGCATTATTGTCGTAACCCCAGTACCGGCTTTAGAAGCGGTCACAAAAGCAAGCATTCCAAATGCTAAAGCATTACATCCACGATGGATACAGTGGGTTAATTCTCTTGCTGCAACAGATGTTGAATATGTTTTTGATCCAGATTTAAAAACACAAGAATTCCTGCAATATGAACAAGAATGTCCTCTGCCTATTGAAATTCTGCCTCTCGATCAGTACGAGTTCATAATTTACACTGACGGATCCGCACAACCCGCAACAGGGGGTAAGAAAGCTTACAGTGCAGCGTGTGCAATCGTTAAAGGTCGCATGCGAGATGGCATCTTCAGACCTATGGTCACAAAAACTCAATCTCTAGGGGATTGTACTGCTCAGCGAGCTGAACTACAAGCATTCAAACTGGCACTTGAAAGTACAGATCGAGAATTCCCCACACTGATAGTGTGCGATTCCTTTTACTGTGTTCAGTCGTATAATGAATATATACAAAACTGGCTTGAAAATGGTTTCAAAGATGCGAAAGGTGGCACAATAAAGCATAAAATGCTTTGGGAACAAGTAGTTCAATTGAAAAACGAACTACCAAAGGCTCACGTGATCCACACACTGAGTCATCAACGTGATGGCGTTCACGTTGCAGGGAATTCATTGGCTGACGAAGCCGCAAAGGGGGCTGTTCAGACGGCTTCCGTAGATGCGATCACTCGTTCAAAAACAAAAATAGACGGTGAGATAATGTTGGCTGTCAATGCTTCAGGCAAGGGCAGCAGTGCAGCGTTACCAAAAGTTTCCACTCAAGTACTCTTATGTAATTGATGCGAACAACGTTCCTTTGCTCGAATCCCTGGAGTGGGGGATCGGGTAATTCCAAACAAGGAACGCAGATTAGGACTAATCCTAGCAGCACACGAAGGGATAGCTTCTGCCCTTGCAGGTGTTTCTGCAACAGTATCTTTACTCAAGCAAAGATATTGGTGGCCTGGCATTAGAAAACAAACAAAGAACTATGTTTTAGAATGTGATATATGCCAACAGATGAAAGTCTCCACAGTGAAACGTCCTGCGCAGACACCCCTGTTAATTTCAGATAAACCATTAGCTTGTGTTTACCTTGACCACTGCGGTCCCCTGCAAAGGGACGGTAACTATAAATATATCATGGTTGCAGTGGATACTTGCTCTAGGTTCCTATGGATATGGCCTCAGCGCTCGGCTGACGCTCGAACTGTTATAAAAGATTTGCGAGTCTTTATCGGCACATACGCAATAGGCACGCTACATTCTGACCAGGGCCCTGCGTTCAGCTCTCGGGCTTACAAAGAAGCCATGGCCAGTCTGGGCGTTGCATTGCGGTACTCCTCTCCATTCCATCCTGAGGGAAATTCGGTTGTGGAAAGGAAAAACCGAAACATAAAGCAGTCTATAACAGTTAGGGTATTAGGTTCGGGTGATGGGTGGGTCAAACATCTTAATGGGGTCCAACGCTCATTGAATAATCTGCCAAGAAGTTCTCCAGGGGGGGTCACTCCATATGAGGTCGTATTTGGGACAAGAATGTGGGTACCAGATCTCGATCACGTAGGCACAGTGTTGGAAAATAAAACGTTTGATATCAAAGATCGTTTGGCTGTTTTACAGGAACTAAATGAGTTAAGAACGAAACAAAGCAACGTATTCCTACAGCCAACCACCACTGGGGATCAACCGGCTGTCCCAGCAAGGCCTGTCTGGATTCCAAAAGTTGGGGATCTAGTCAGAGAAAAAATTGCGGACAAGAAGGAATTTGTACCTTCTTACAGACAACCAGTACCTGTCCTAGCAGTTCAAGGAACAAGAACAGTACTTCTGCCGCCCCTTGCTGGAAGAAAGGAGAAAAGATTTATGTCCATCGACCTCATCAAACCACAGTATGTGGCCAATACTAAATAGTAGGCCTCGTGGACTCTGACCTAGTAGCAGACACACTCCTCTCGCTACTATCCAAGAGGTTCAGACTGAAAGACTGATAACAATTGGGAATTCAGCAGTAACAGATGAAGGACTAAGCAACAATGCAATGGAACTCATCCCTCTTGAAAACCAAGTAACAGTTCATCCAAATACACCCGTCTACACCAATGTAGCGAGTGATCAACTGGTTCCAGCGATTTCTACAAATCCTGATGCAATTCCAACAATTGACAGAACTGCTTCTGGCTATTTCATTAACTTTGATATGTTCTCAGAAGATCCAAGTGAACCTGAAACGACGCCAGCATCATTGAAATTCAAGCAGCAAGTACAAGACTTTCTTCACTTTCTGAAAAAGACTTATTTGGTTTCTCCATGGATTGAACTCTGGATTACATCTGGACTTTTTGTTTTCCTGCTCTGGCTAGCTTTGGTAACAACTGTGAGCGTGCTTATAAGTGGCAGATACATCCATGTGAATACTGAAGGAAAGGACGTGAACTTACTTTTGAAACCTCATAAATCTTCTCATCGTGAAATAAGAGACTTGTCAACAGTGAACATCACAGCTGTTCCTATACAGGATGGCATAGTGTGGGACAAAACAGATTTTGATATCTTCGGCCCGACTGAACAATTGGACATTCCACATTTGTTTAAAATTTCACTAAGTGATCTAATTACGTCCAGTACCTATTCAGATGATTGGGACTTTGAGACTGTTAATGACATAATGTTTGACCTAAAAAAATCTGCTGCATTTTCTAAAAATGAATATTTAGAGGGTTCATCAGACTATGAAAAGCTGTATTGCTATAACCATTATGGTCATCATTATTTGCATAAATCTGCATATCCTAGAAATGTGTTTATGTTTAACCAATGGGAGCATTGTCCTACACCACCAC
This sequence comes from Calotriton arnoldi, assembly GCA_963921515.1. NCBI lineage: Eukaryota > Metazoa > Chordata > Amphibia > Caudata > Salamandridae > Calotriton > Calotriton arnoldi. Next base: position 12,169 of record CAWUFW010019428.1, read on the forward strand.
ACGGTAGTTCAAAAACATTTGCTAACAAGTTTCCATATTTTTCAGGGTACAATACGTCTGATCCAGAAATGTTTTACTATAAAAATGTAAACAAAACAGGCCTGAAAATTATGTTAACTAATACAAAACAGATTTACTCTGCAATATTTATTGCCCAATTGTCTAGACAGGGTTTCAACTTTTGGAAAGACACAATAGACACGAAAACTGTCTGGGGTACTAAAGATTGGCAAGTGCAGGGGATAGAAGCTTTATTTAGAGCCTGCATAGTCCCTGAACAAATATTGTTTTTGAATGAAACTGTCCAACAAACATCTTGTCTTGGACTAGCCAAGATCAAAGAAATGAACACACCTTCTGTACCAACACCTGCCAGTTATAATAGTACAAAGGCAGTGGTGACAGTTGACAATATACTACAACTTAACAGATCTAATCCTGATTGGAAAAAATGGTTGATCTGGCCCACAGACACAAACAACTGTCAGGAAAGATTCCTGAATAAAACTCAGGGCTTTACTATTCATAGGCCAGACCCAAGATACGTCCAAAGACAACATCCGGGGGTAGTAACAACATACAGTGTAGGTAAATTATGCCTCGATTGGCTACAGAAATCTACACTACAGGATGTGAAACAACACTTATCCTTACTTAAAGAGGACGCAGACCGTAGGGAATTCTTGCTTGGCGTTTCATCAACACATCGGCTCTGTTTTCAGAATACAATCTAACTGATAAACAGATCGAACTGGCACAAAGAGGAGCAAAGTATACAGTGCTGAACGTTGAAAAACTGGAAAAGTTACCATTCACAGTGGCAGAAAAACCAGCTACAGAATGGCTCATTCATGGCAAAATCACATTACCTGCGACTACTTTTCAGTTTCAGTATTGCCTCAGACAAATGCAAGCAGGCAAATATGAAAGGTTGGGTAAGGAATACATTAAGACATCTTGGGATTTACCGTATACATATAGATGTTGGAGTGGGGATCGTGAAGTGTTTTTGAGCGGTACACACTGTAAACATGCACTGAGCGGTTCACTTATATGTCAGGACATTTCTTTACACGGGGCTTGTAATGGTTCTGTGGCAAATTTGTCTTGCCATCAGCAGGGTACACCAGCTGCTGTGATTAATCCAACATTTGGACAACTTTCTAATGGGAGTTACCTCATGTTGAATGATCAAAGTTGCTGCGGCATGTTGCCTGGCATCCCATATCTAGTAACGGTCAACTCCAGGGTCACTTGCTGTATGCAAGTATTGTTTGCCCCAATAGACACAGTCAGGAGTCGCCTCTATGGCCTTCGCTGAACGTCTCTTTTATAAGATTTGATACTTTAAGCAGAATGAAAGCCATGCTTTTACAGCAAACAGTGCCATTGACCTCGGCCAAAGAAACCTATGATCTACAAGTAGCAAGGACTTCGGCTGAGATACAGACTTTAATACGTACAAACTGCCCTATACATTTCGTGGAAATGATAGGACGTATCTTTAACATGTCTGATACAACAGGACTGGTACATGTATTTAAGAGCATCTGCTCCGGTCTGTTATCACCTTTCCAGGCAATACTCGGAATCATCCCGAACTTTGCACATTCGGTGTTTGGTGGCATACCATTAATTCTAGCACTTGTTGCCGGAATTCTATTTCTCTTCCTGCTATTGCGCTCTGGCCAGCCTATTCGCAGACATCACTCCGAGCGAAATGGAGAAAGCTCTCCTTGAACGAAAGTGCCGTGAGCAAATAGTACGGCTTTTGGGCATGACTCGTCTACGGGACCTTAATACAACGTGGTTCCTGTCATTCAGACCAATCTGGCAAGATTGCATCTTACCTGTTCTACGATGCCTGCTATGCGGTGAAGAATGCTTGTTAGACACCTGTCTAACATTTTCATCAGCAACGCCAACGGATGTCGATACTCTGCTGGTCCCGATAACGGCCCATGCTCTGTGTTGCCCCCAGAAGCTGCCAATCCTGATGTCAGCATTCATTGAGATCTCACAGACGCTTCCGGCTGCTGCTGAGGTACGAGAAAGATCAACAGGCACACAGGTAACAACGGACGCGAACATTGCTGCGGCAACCTATGCTAAAAGCGGTGCTTCACATCTCTGTGCAATTAATCTACTACACGAGGTGTTCCAACTGACACCAACTTCAGTGGACGATGTTTTGTCTATGGAAATAAATGATCTCATGTTTACACCAGACCCGTAAACTGACTCTGATTGAGCCCACAGTGTTCCAGAGATGCAGTAACAATTTGGTCTTCATACTCCAAAAACTTGGAACTCTTCCTAAAAATTGAACCTTTGTCCATTTTTCGCACAAAAATGACACTTCAATCTGCTTAAAGTAGAACTGGCCTTATAGTACAGACTTCGACGTACTTCCACAGACACTTAGTTATCTTGTTTGTCTAAAAAGTTCATTCATTTTCATGACATGAAATGACTTTGATTTTTAAACAACTTATCGATCATTTTTGTCAAATGTAAATATTACTGCTTCTTTCATTCATATTGTATTTTATTTTTGACTATATGCCTGAAAAGAAAAGCAATGCTTCAAATGTACAGTACCTTTTGCATTCTACTAAGTTTTTTAAATGCATTTTAAATGGTTTTATGAAATATTTTAGCAATATGCGGTACTCCATTTAATGTTTAGCATTTTAAATGTTTAGCATTTTAGTATTATCGTACACACGAAACTGGAGTGGGTGTTGTATTCCTCTTAGGGTGTCCATACACGGGCTTTCCTGTATCATGTCCTTATATAGGCACAATTCGCCCTGCCCTTATATAGGCATAAAATCCCATCCCTTATTTAGGCATTTAACCGTGCACTCCAAATACAGGCATGGTCTCCGACATCCGTCCACCCTAACGTCACAACGAGTTCTTGAAGAACAGACCCTTAGGCTTCGGGAATTTCCCTAGCACAGGACTATTGATTTCTTCAAGGACTCATCTATTATGCATGAACCGTTATACCTTAGGGATTCATTCATGACGTCTTCCGCTGTCCGATTCACGTCAATGCTAACGTTCTGAGGTACCTTTCAGGTATAAATATACCTTCCCTAGCCCTTGTAAAATAGAGGAGACCTCGACTTCAGAGGAGCCCGTTTCCCGGCCTGACGCACTGAGAAGACGCTGTCATCCCTGCACGCAGAGAGCCCAGCTTCCAGTGATCTGACTTCCCTTGCGGGGCGTTGGAGTTCGAGTCTGGCAAAGAGATTCCTACCTCTCTCATTCTTAAGGTATGGAGCAGACTAGAACCTAGAGGGACTCTTGGCATACTAGGCATACTAGACTTAACATACTCTTAGTATACCATAGTAAGGAATACTTCACCTACTTCTTACCTCTCCCTACACCTAGGTTAGGTTAGGCACATTGGGGTAGAACTAGCCTAGCAACGCATCTTATGAGTACTCGCATTTTTAGTCTGTGTCATTTGTGTAAATGAATATCTGCTAAAGATAATGCTATCGCAGTATTATTTATTTCTACTGCTTACGCTGTACATTATTTATCTCGCATACTGTCTTGTGATCGTAACAGCACATTTAACTTACACGAGAAACAAGACTGTTCAATAAATCTTTTATTGAAACGCCCGTCTATTCTTTCTGTGTAACTTTGAGAAAAACTAAGCATGCACTATTGAGCTGAGCGAAATAGTTATCTATTGTTTCCACGACTCTGGGACACGTTCTGATTCTAAAGGGAAACAAAAGTTGTCATGTTTTACGGCTGCCAGAAACTACTCCCTTCTTGTCGTCAAGGAGTTTCTAGTGGCCTCTTGTTGGAAATGGCCCTTTTGCAGGGTCACCCCTAAACTTTTTGCCTGCCTCCTGTATTTTTGCTGACCTGTTTCTGTTGGTTTTATGACTCTGGGCACTTTACCACTGCTGTTCAGTGCTAAAGTGCATATGCTCTCCTTTGTAAATATGTCTATGTGAATTGGTATATCCCTGATTGGCTTATTTGGTTTACCTGTTAGTCCCTAGTAGTGTGGCCTGTGTGTGCCCAGGGCTGGTAAACCAAATGCTGCTGGTGGGCATGCAGCGCTGGTTTGCGCCACCCACAGAAGCAGCTTGTAAAGTGTGTCTCAGACCTGCCACTGCAGTGTCTGTATGCAGTCCAGAACTGCCATCTTGGCTGTGAAGTGCACCCACTTCCCAGCCCCTGAACCTTCCCTTGGCATCCTGTAAGTCACCCCTATGGTAGGGTGCATTGTATGTGTAAGGTAGGACATGCCTTGGTGTGTGTAGCATGTCCTGGTAGTGAATTACACCCCATTTCGTTTTTCACTACTGTAAGGCTACCTGTTCCTCATAGGCTAGAATGGGCAGTTTGACTATTACATTCTATAGTCCTAACTGGCCCCAGGAACATGGTAGAAAAACGAATTTAGTATGCCTGAGCTCAGAATATTAAAATACATCTTTTAGTGAAGTTTATTTTTATATTCTGTGTTTGAAAATACCACTTTTAGAAAGTAGGTATTTTCTTGCCTAAGCCTTCCAGTGTGCTCTGCTGTTATGTGTATTGGGTGTCTGGTTTTAGAGGGGCAGGGCAGGCTGAGTCAGACCTGGGTTGAATAGAGAGATCTGCATTTAGAGTGTGGGGAGGGGTGGCTCTTTGATCTGAATAGGGCTGTGCCTGGCAAGGTGAATGCTGGCTCCACCTCCCACTGTGTGTCTGCTAGCAGACCCCTCTTTCTGAAAGGAAGAATGCAGCCTGGTAAACAAAGTGCTCCAGGCCTGAGCAGAACTGGTTCTGGCTAGGTTCAGTGACTTGTAGCTTCTGAGAACAAAGACTTTTGGGGTATAAATATCTGTGCTCCAACCCCTACAATTTGTATTGCTTTTGGATCTGGAGAGGAAACTCTGTCTGTGCCACTGGAGGAATCTGCAGGAAGTGACTGTCCCTGTGCTGTGTGTTGTTTCTTGCACTGGCCTGCAGCAGTGACCACTGGACCTTGAAGAAGAGGAAAAGGAACTTTTGAGAGAACTTTTATTTTTGTTACAGCAATTACCCAAGGGCTAGGAAAAGAGCTAGCCTCCTGCTGGAGTCTCAGGCACATCAGACTCCACCACCAACCTCCTGCTTCCTCCCTGCGAGGATTGCTATCTGCTGATGAGGCTCCTGTGAGTTCCAGGGCCTCTAGTTTTGCTTCAGAGAAAAGAGTGCTGGAAATCGTCGCTAACGCACGTTTGCGAGCCGCTGCAGTCGAGAGCGCTGGAAAAATCATCGCGCTGCTGCCGCTGAGTGCTCGCAACACGAGACCATCGCTAACGCCCCTTTGCGAGCCGCTGCAGCCGAGACGCGCTGGAAAAATCATCGCGCGGCTGTCGCCGAGCGCTCGCAACCCCTACAGAATCATTGCTTCAAGACATCGCATTGCGGACGCCGTGCGTCCGCCATTTTCTTCGCATCGCACCGGATTTCGTCGCTCCCTCGCGGAGCGCCATTTCTTCGCATCGCAACACGATCGCACAACGCAACAGGCTCGTCGCATCGACTTCTCCCTCGCGGCAAGAAAGTCATCGCATCGGCGGCCTAGCGTGCAGAAGTTTGTCGCATCGTCTCCGCACACGCAACAGGATCGTCGCATCGCCTTCGCCCTCGCGGCAAGGTCTCAGCGCATCGGCGGCCTAGCGTGCAGAAGTTGGTCGCATCGTCTCCGCACGCATCAGCAGATCGGCGCATCATCCTCCCTTGCGGCAAGGATTTTAACGCATCGCCGGCCTCGCGTGAGGAAAATCATCGCTACCACTTCTTTGCGACATTTTGTTGGTTTTGCTACTAAACCCAGGTACTTTGTGAGAGAAAGGGTCGCCGAGACCACTGCCTTGAATTTGAACCTTATTTTTGCAACCTTTGAACTATTTTTTGACAGTCCTTCAACAGCCATCCTATTTTTGACAGTCTTATGAGAGAAAGGGTCGCAGAGACCACTGCCTTGAATTTGAACCTTATTTTTGCAACCTCTGAACGAGAAAGGGGCGCAGAGACCCCTGCCTTGAATTTGAACCTTATTCTTGCAACCTTTTGAACTATCTTTGACAGCCCTTCAACAGCTATCCTATTTTTGACAGTATTGTGGCTTTTACAGTTATTGGTCTTGTGATAAATCTGCCTTTATATAAAGATACTTATTTTTTATAACTACTTGTGTGGTGTCCCTTTGTAGTGTTCCTCACTGTGTTACTGTGTATGGTCATAAATGCTTCACACACTGCCTCTGAGATAAGCCTACCTGCTCGTGCTACGTTACCACAGGGTTGAGCAGGGGTATTAAAGAGGGTAGCCCTCTCACTCTGACTTAGGAAGAAGGGTCCCTACTTGGACAGTGGCCAGCCATTGCCAACTAGAGACCCCCATTTCTAACATTGGTGGTCAGCGGTGAGGATCTGGACTTGCATTTATGATCGCATACAATAATTATAGTGTACACTACTAGTGAGTGCAGACCATAACGTACCGCATACATTTTTTTAAAGTTTTTTTGGATCCTATATTGTAATTGATATTGCCGGTGATTTTTTACCCGCACACATTTCCTGAGAGTTTTTGGGATCCTATATTGTAATTGATATGGCCGGTGATTTTTCACCTGCGCACATTTTTTGAGAGTTTTTGGATCCCATATTGTAATTGATATTGCCGGTGATTTTTCACCCGCATACATTTCTGAGAGTTTTTTGGATCCTATATTGTGATTGATATTGCCGGTGATTTTTTACCCGCATACATTTTCTTGAGAAGTTTTCTTCTATCTTTTATTGATATTGCCCGTGATTGTTACAATGGGCAAGCCTATGTTTTATTGATATTGCCGGTGATAGTACCCACATACATTTTTGAGAATTGTTGGATCCTATATTGTGATTGATATTGCCGGTGATTTTTTACCCGCATACATTTTCTTGAGAAGTTTTCTTCTATCTGTTATTGATATTGCCCGTGATTGTTACAACGGGCAAACCTATTTGTTTTATTATTGATATTGCCAGATATTGCTACAATGGGTCTTGCTGAAATGAGACCTACCTTTTATATAGATGATCTGTTAACCTACAGTCTAGAGGAGCTAAGGGGGTTCTGTGAGGAGAAGGGCTTAGCAGTGAGTAGGAAGGAGACTCAGCTATCCCTGCAGACATCCCTGAGACTTTGGCAACAAGACAGATGGAGATTCTTGGAGTCCCAGTACACCTACCAAGAGGGTAGTTGGTCTGAGGGTGGCTCTAGAGAGTCTGAAGAGGAGGAAGAAAGTGTTATGGAATATCTCATAGGTGGGGAGTTCCTTGATGAGCCTAGTGCCTATGGTAGTGCCAGATTCCCCTCATGGTCCCCACAGGAGTTGGGGGACAGGCGGGAAGGTCCCATAGGTAGGGAGTCCCTTGCTGGATCTAGTGCACAGGGTAGTGCCCAATCCCCTTCATGGTCCCCAGAGGAGTTGGACAGACAGAGGGAGAGGGAGTACCAGCTGGAATTGGAGAGGCTCCAAATAGAGATTGCCCAGCTGGAGGCGCACCTAGCGCAGATAGCAGAAAAGGAGAAGTTAGCTCAAGAGGGTAGGTTACCCCTGGAGCGCAGTTTTAATTGTCTGGATTCCCCAGAGAGGGTGGGGTCCAGTGGTGGCAGCAAAATTGAAGTATACAGTGATGACAGTGTAGTACACCCACCCAGAGATGTAGCACCTGACTTGAAGGAGGGGGTTGATCTACACCAGGGGATTCAAGGATATGAGATAGCTCCATTGGTGTGCAGTGTCCCTGAGGTGGATTGGGGAACTAGCGCAGGGGCCCATAGTCCTAGTGAAAGGAGGGATACTCTACCGACTCTGGATGAGAGGTGCAGGGAGAGGGGTTCCCCCGTGGTTGAAGTCCTGGTGTATGAGTGTGAGGACCGCCCAGAAGAGTGTGGGTTGAGTGATAGAGACAGTCAGTTAATGTCTCACCCATTTCAAGAGAGTGGTGTGGGGAACGTGTGTGAGGCACTGGATTGTGAGGTAAAGGTTAGCACCTGTGTGGAGCTGTGTAATCCAATTTTGGGAGAGCATATTGTGAGTTCCTGTTTTCCAGAGCTAGGCCAACACCTGTCAGATTGCGAGTTCTCTGATCCTAGGGAACTTGCACAGGAGGAAGACCTCTGGGTGAGTACCAGAGGCTCTGTAGAGGCATTAGGGAATGACCCTAAGAGAAGTGGTTCAGAAGTTTTCCAACCCAGAGTGCTGGGAAAGGTTAGGAGTGTTACAGCTGGGTCCCCTTGTTGTGAGGAGGTTGTAGGGCCTCACATCCTGTCTCGTGGGAGCAGGAGTGAGACTGGGATAGGTCCCGAAGTGCCCCAGCCTCAGTCCCCAGGACTGGATGGTTCCATGAGGGAACACCAGGTGGGGAGCCTAGTCTGTCTGGATGGACCGTCCATTGTGGGGAGTACCCCAGTGTTAGGTGAGCTGGGAGTGCCTGTAGTCAGGCCTCCATCAGTTCTTCTGCCTGGCAGTGCCACTCCTAGGGGGAGGGTACGGAAGTCCAGTCTGAGGGATGAAAGGGGGAAGGAGTCCCCAGTGGAAGAGCCAGTGGGTCAGGGGCCAGTCAGAAGGGCTGAGCCCCCTAGGAGTGACCATGGTGACACCACTTCAGTCCTGGTTGGCCAGGCAGTTGTTCAGCCACAGGGGTTGGTCCCTGGGTTGGTAAGTCAGATCCAGGAGTTGTCTGCCCTGGAGGGAGGGACAACTGTAAGCAGTGTCCCGACCATTTTTTCTAAGAGCACCACTCCAGGTGGGAGGGTGCAGTATGCTGGAAGGGGGTGCAGAGGGAGGGAGTCCTCGCCTCTGACCCCGGTGCAACCTGCGGGTTTTTTCAGGTTGGTAGGTCAGTTGCAGGGTCCAGGCCCTGAACTGGTGGAGGGGTGTGTTTCCCTTGAGGGGGGCCTGTGTGCTCCCCAGGAAGTCCTGGTTGGCCAGGCAGTTGTCCAAGCACAGGGGTTGGTCCCTGGGATGGTAAGTCAGGTCCAGGTGTTGTCTGACCTGGAGGGAGGGACAACTGTAAGCAGGGTCCCGACCATTTTCTTTTCTAAAAGCACCACTCCAGGTGGGAGGGTGCAGTATGCTGGAAGGGGGTGCAGAGGGAGGGAGTCCTCGCCTCTGACCCCAGTACCACCTGAGGGTTTTTCCAGGTTGATGGATCAGTTGCAGGGACAAGGCCCTGAACTAGTGGAAGAGTGTCTTTTTCTTGGGGGGAATTGGTGTACGCCCCCAGAAGTCCTGGGTTGCCAGGCACAGGCCCAGCCCAAGGGTACAGACCCTAGGTTGGGGGGCCAGGTTCAGGGTGTCCCCCCTGATCTGGAGGAAGGGACAACTGCTAACAGTGCCCCTCCCGGTTTGTGTTATGGAGGCACCTCTCCAGGTGGGAGGGTGCCGGGCCCCAGTCAAGGGGGCGGGGAGAGGGCAGCCTCACCCCTGACCTCCGCCCAGTCTAAGGGTACAGACCCTATGCTGGGATACCAGTTGCAGGATAGAACCCCTGAACTGGTGGGCGACTATGCAGGACACCTGCCTCAGGTGCCCTGACAATTCTGGAAAGGGGGTATCGCTCCAGGTGGGAGGGTACCGAGCCCCAAAGAGGAGGACCGGGTGTGGGAGAGCCCACCCCAGTCTCTGGCCCAGCCGCTGGGTACAGGCCCAGGGCTGGTGGGTCAGTGTCCGGGTGCTTTGCCTGACCTGACAGGAGGGAGAGTGTACAAAAGGTGCCAGGCACCTGGGGTTACTGCCCCTCACTCTCTGATGCCACAAAAGTTTGAGAGCCCTGAGAGGTATAGGGCTTGGATTTCATCACTGACTACTGTCAGTGATTACTGGGGCTTGTTGTTTATCTGTTGGGACACACCTGGGGCCAGCTAAGGTTAGATGCTGCACAGGTGGTGTCCACAGGTAAGGGGAAGAGTTCCCCATTGGTTGTCTTAGTGAGCCCTGAGAGGTATAAGGCCTGGGTCTCATCCCTGTCTACTGTCAGTGGCTACCGTGGCTTATTGTTTATCTGTTGGGACACACCTGGGGGCCAGTTAAGGTTAGGTGCTGCACAGGTGGTGTCCACAGGTGAGGGGCAGAGTTCCCCATTGGTTATCTTAGTGGGCCCTGGGAGTGTGGACAGAGGGATCCACCAGGGTTCAGATTGGAGTAGAGCTGGCATATGCCCCTGCAGTTGCGGGCCAGTTCCGTGTTCTATCGCCCGAAGCAGGGAAGCCCATCAAAGTAGTGATTGGTCTACCCTGCGTTTTGGCTGGAAGGGGGTTGTGTTGGAAATGGCCCTTTTTGCAGGGTCACCCCTAAACTTTTTGCCTGCCTCCTGTATTTTTGCTGACCTGTTTCTGTTGGTTTTATGACTCTGGGCACTTTACCACTGCTGTTCAGTGCTAAAGTGCATATGCTCTCCCTTTGTAAATATGTCTATGTGAATTGGTATATCCCTGATTGGCTTATTTGGTTTACCTGTTAGTCCCTAGTAGTGTGGCCTGTGTGTGCCCAGGGCTGGTAAACCAAATGCTGCTGGTGGGCATGCAGCGCTGGTTTGCGCCACCCACAGAAGCAGCTTGTAAAGTGTGTCTCAGACCTGCCACTGCAGTGTCTGTGTGCAGTCCAGAACTGCCATCTTGGCTGTGAAGTGCACCCACTTCCCAGCCCCTGAACCTTCCCTTGGCATCCTGTAAGTCACCCCTATGGTAGGGTGCATTGTATGTGTAAGGTAGGACATGCCTTGGTGTGTGTAGCATGTCCTGGTAGTGAATTACACCCCATTTCGTTTTTCACTACTGTAAGGCTACCTGTTCCTCATAGGCTAGAATGGGCAGTTTGACTATTACATTCTATAGTCCTAACTGGCCCCAGGAACATGGTAGAAAAACGAATTTAGTATGCCTGAGCTCAGAATATTAAAATACATCTTTTAGTGAAGTTTATTTTTATATTCTGTGTTTGAAAATACCACTTTTAGAAAGTAGGTATTTTCTTGCCTAAGCCTTCCAGTGTGCTCTGCTGTTATGTGTATTGGGTGTCTGGTTTTAGAGGGGCAGGGCAGGCTGAGTCAGACCTGGGTTGAATAGAGAGATCTGCATTTAGAGTGTGGGGAGGGGTGGCTCTTTGATCTGAATAGGGCTGTGCCTGGCAAGGTGAATGCTGGCTCCACCTCCCACTGTGTGTCTGCTAGCAGACCCCCTCTTTCTGAAAGGAAGAATGCAGCCTGGTAAACAAAGTGCTCCAGGCCTGAGCAGAACTGGTTCTGGCTAGGTTCAGTGACTTGTAGCTTCTGAGAACAAAGACTTTTGGGGTATAAATATCTGTGCTCAAACCCCTACAATTTGTATTGCTTTTGGATCTGGAGAGGAAACTCTGTCCGTGCCACTGGAGGAATCTGCAGGAAGTGACTGTCCCTGTGCTTGTGTGTTGTTTCTTGCACTGGCCTGCAGCAGTGACCACTGGACCTTGAAGAAGAGGAAAAGGAACTTTTGAGAGAACTTTTATTTTTGTTACAGCAATTACCCAAGGGCTAGGAAAAGAGCTAGCCTCCTGCTGGTGTCTCAGGCACATCAGACTCCACCACCAACCTCCTGCTTCCTCCCTGCGAGGATTGCTATCTGCTGATGAGGCTCCTGTGAGTTCCAGGGCCTCTAGTTTGCTTCAGAGAAAAGAGTGCTGGAAATCGTCGCTAACGCACGTTTGCGAGCCGCTGCAGTCGAGAGCGCTGGAAAAATCATCGCGCTGCTGCCGCTGAGTGCTCGCAACACGAGACCATCGCTAACGCCCCTTTGCGAGCCGCTGCAGCCGAGACGCGCTGGAAAAATCATTGCGCGGCTGTCGCCGAGCGCTCGCAACCCCTACAGAATCATTGCTTCAAGACATCGCATTGCGGACGCCGTGCGTCCGCCATTTTCATCGCATCGCACCGGATTTCGTCGCTCCCTCGCGGAGCGCCATTTCTTCGCATCGCAACACGATCGCACAACGCAACAGGCTCGTCGCATCGACTTCTCCCTCGCGGCAAGAAAGTCATCGCATCGGCGGCCTAGCGTGCAGAAGTTTGTCGCATCGTCTCCGCACACGCAACAGGATCGTAGCATCGCCTTCGCCCTCGCGGCAAGGTCTCAGCGCATCGGCGGCCTAGCGTGCAGAAGTTGGTCGCATCGTCTCCGCACGCATCAGCAGATCGGCGCATCATCCTCCCTTGCGGCAAGGATTTTAACGCATCGCCGGCCTCGCGTGAGGAAAATCATCGCTACCACTTCTGTGCGACATTTTGTTGGTTTTGCTACTAAACCCAGGTACTTTGTGAGAGAAAGGGTCGCCGAGACCACTGCCTTGAATTTGAACCTTATTTTTGCAACCTTTGAACTATTTTTTGACAGTCCTTCAACAGCCATCCTATTTTTGACAGTCTTATGAGAGAAAGGGTCGCAGAGACCACTGCCTTGAATTTGAACCTTATTTTTGCAACCTCTGAACGAGAAAGGGGCGCAGAGACCCCTGCCTTGAATTTGAACCTTATTCTTGCAACCTTTTGAACTATCTTTGACAGCCCTTCAACAGCTATCCTATTTTTGACAGTATTGTGGCTTTTACAGTTATTGGTCTTGTGATAAATCTGCCTTTATATAAAGATACTTATTTTTTATAACTACTTGTGTGGTGTCCCTTTGTAGTGTTCCTCACTGTGTTACTGTGTATGGTCATAAATGCTTCACACACTGCCTCTGAGATAAGCCTACCTGCTCGTGCTACGTTACCACAGGGTTGAGCAGGGGTATTAAAGAGGGTAGCCCTCTCACTCTGACTTAGGAAGAAGGGTCCCTACTTGGACAGTGGCCAGCCATTGCCAACTAGAGACCCCCATTTCTAACATTGGTGGTCAGCGGTGAGGATCTGGACTTGCATTTATGATCGCATACAATAATTATAGTGTACACTACTAGTGAGTGCAGACCATAACGTACCGCATACATTTTTTAAAGTTTTTTTTGGATCCTATATTGTAATTGATATTGCCGGTGATTTTTTACCCGCACACATTTCCTGAGAGTTTTTGGGATCCTATATTGTAATTGATATGGCCGGTGATTTTTCACCTGCGCACATTTTTTGAGAGTTTTTGGATCCCATATTGTAATTGATATTGCCGGTGATTTTTCACCCGCATACATTTCTGAGAGTTTTTTGGATCCTATATTGTGATTGATATTGCCGGTGATTTTTTACCCGCATACATTTTCTTGAGAAGTTTTCTTCTATCTTTTATTGATATTGCCCGTGATTGTTACAATGGGCAAGCCTATGTTTTATTGATATTGCCGGTGATAGTACCCACATACATTTTTGAGAATTGTTGGATCCTATATTGTGATTGATATTGCCGGTGATTTTTTACCCGCATACATTTTCTTGAGAAGTTTTCTTCTATCTGTTATTGATATTGCCCGTGATTGTTACAACGGGCAAACCTATTTGTTTTATTATTGATATTGCCAGATATTGCTACAATGGGTCTTGCTGAAATGAGACCTACCTTTTATATAGATGATCTGTTAACCTACAGTCTAGAGGAGCTAAGGGGGTTCTGTGAGGAGAAGGGCTTAGCAGTGAGTAGGAAGGAGACTCAGCTATCCCTGCAGACATCCCTGAGACTTTGGCAACAAGACAGATGGAGATTCTTGGAGTCCCAGTACACCTACCAAGAGGGTAGTTGGTCTGAGGGTGGCTCTAGAGAGTCTGAAGAGGAGGAAGAAAGTGTTATGGAATATCTCATAGGTGGGGAGTTCCTTGATGAGCCTAGTGCCTATGGTAGTGCCAGATTCCCCTCATGGTCCCCACAGGAGTTGGGGGACAGGCGGGAAGGTCCCATAGGTAGGGAGTCCCTTGCTGGATCTAGTGCACAGGGTAGTGCCCAATCCCCTTCATGGTCCCCAGAGGAGTTGGACAGACAGAGGGAGAGGGAGTACCAGCTGGAATTGGAGAGGCTCCAAATAGAGATTGCCCAGCTGGAGGCGCACCTAGCGCAGATAGCAGAAAAGGAGAAGTTAGCTCAAGAGGGTAGGTTACCCCTGGAGCGCAGTTTTAATTGTCTGGATTCCCCAGAGAGGGTGGGGTCCAGTGGTGGCAGCAAAATTGAAGTATACAGTGATGACAGTGTAGTACACCCACCCAGAGATGTAGCACCTGACTTGAAGGAGGGGGTTGATCTACACCAGGGGATTCAAGGATATGAGATAGCTCCATTGGTGTGCAGTGTCCCTGAGGTGGATTGGGGAACTAGCGCAGGGGCCCATAGTCCTAGTGAAAGGAGGGATACTCTACCGACTCTGGATGAGAGGTGCAGGGAGAGGGGTTCCCCCGTGGTTGAAGTCCTGGTGTATGAGTGTGAGGACCGCCCAGAAGAGTGTGGGTTGAGTGATAGAGACAGTCAGTTAATGTCTCACCCATTTCAAGAGAGTGGTGTGGGGAACGTGTGTGAGGCACTGGATTGTGAGGTAAAGGTTAGCACCTGTGTGGAGCTGTGTAATCCAATTTTGGGAGAGCATATTGTGAGTTCCTGTTTTCCAGAGCTAGGCCAACACCTGTCAGATTGCGAGTTCTCTGATCCTAGGGAACTTGCACAGGAGGAAGACCTCTGGGTGAGTACCAGAGGCTCTGTAGAGGCATTAGGGAATGACCCTAAGAGAAGTGGTTCAGAAGTTTTCCAACCCAGAGTGCTGGGAAAGGTTAGGAGTGTTACAGCTGGGTCCCCTTGTTGTGAGGAGGTTGTAGGGCCTCACATCCTGTCTCGTGGGAGCAGGAGTGAGACTGGGATAGGTCCCGAAGTGCCCCAGCCTCAGTCCCCAGGACTGGATGGTTCCATGAGGGAACACCAGGTGGGGAGCCTAGTCTGTCTGGATGGACCGTCCATTGTGGGGAGTACCCCAGTGTTAGGTGAGCTGGGAGTGCCTGTAGTCAGGCCTCCATCAGTTCTTCTGCCTGGCAGTGCCACTCCTAGGGGGAGGGTACGGAAGTCCAGTCTGAGGGATGAAAGGGGGAAGGAGTCCCCAGTGGAAGAGCCAGTGGGTCAGGGGCCAGTCAGAAGGGCTGAGCCCCTAGGAGTGACCATGGTGACACCACTTCAGTCCTGGTTGGCCAGGCAGTTGTTCAGCCACAGGGGTTGGTCCCTGGGTTGGTAAGTCAGATCCAGGAGTTGTCTGCCCTGGAGGGAGGGACAACTGTAAGCAGTGTCCCGACCATTTTTTCTAAGAGCACCACTCCAGGTGGGAGGGTGCAGTATGCTGGAAGGGGGTGCAGAGGGAGGGAGTCCTCGCCTCTGACCCCGGTGCAACCTGCGGGTTTTTTCAGGTTGGTAGGTCAGTTGCAGGGTCCAGGCCCTGAACTGGTGGAGGGGTGTGTTTCCCTTGAGGGGGGCCTGTGTGCTCCCCAGGAAGTCCTGGTTGGCCAGGCAGTTGTCCAAGCACAGGGGTTGGTCCCTGGGATGGTAAGTCAGGTCCAGGTGTTGTCTGACCTGGAGGGAGGGACAACTGTAAGCAGGGTCCCGACCATTTTCTTTTCTAAAAGCACCACTCCAGGTGGGAGGGTGCAGTATGCTGGAAGGGGGTGCAGAGGGAGGGAGTCCTCGCCTCTGACCCCAGTACCACCTGAGGGTTTTTCCAGGTTGATGGATCAGTTGCAGGGACAAGGCCCTGAACTAGTGGAAGAGTGTCTTTTTCTTGGGGGAATTGGTGTACGCCCCCAGAAGTCCTGGGTTGCCAGGCACAGGCCCAGCCCAAGGGTACAGACCCTAGGTTGGGGGCCAGGTTCAGGGTGTCCCCCTGATCTGGAGGAAGGGACAACTGCTAACAGTGCCCCTCCCGGTTTGTGTTATGGAGGCACCTCTCCAGGTGGGAGGGTGCCGGGCCCCAGTCAAGGGGGCGGGGAGAGGGCAGCCTCACCCCTGACCTCCGCCCAGTCTAAGGGTACAGACCCTATGCTGGGATACCAGTTGCAGGATAGAACCCCTGAACTGGTGGGCGAATTATGCAGGACACCTGCCTCAGGTGCCCTGACAATTCTGAAAGGGGGTATCGCTCCAGGTGGGAGGGTACCGAGCCCCAAAGAGGAGGACCGGGTGTGGGAGAGCCCACCCCAGTCTCTGGCCCAGCCGCTGGGTACAGGCCCAGGGCTGGTGGGTCAGTGTCCGGGTGCTTTGCCTGACCTGACAGGAGGGAGAGTGTACAAAAGGTGCCAGGCACCTGGGGTTACTGCCCCTCACTCTCTGATGCCACAAAAGTTTGAGAGCCCTGAGAGGTATAGGGCTTGGATTTCATCACTGACTACTGTCAGTGATTACTGGGGCTTGTTGTTTATCTGTTGGGACACACCTGGGGCCAGCTAAGGTTAGATGCTGCACAGGTGGTGTCCACAGGTAAGGGGAAGAGTTCCCCATTGGTTGTCTTAGTGAGCCCTGAGAGGTATAAGGCCTGGGTCTCATCCCTGTCTACTGTCAGTGGCTACCGTGGCTTATTGTTTATCTGTTGGGACACACCTGGGGGCCAGTTAAGGTTAGGTGCTGCACAGGTGGTGTCCACAGGTGAGGGGCAGAGTTCCCCATTGGTTATCTTAGTGGGCCCTGGGAGTGTGGACAGAGGGATCCACCAGGGTTCAGATTGGAGTAGAGCTGGCATATGCCCCTGCAGTTGCGGGCCAGTTCCGTGTTCTATCGCCCGAAGCAGGGAAGCCCATCAAAGTAGTGATTGGTCTACCCTGCGTTTTGGCTGGAAGGGGGTTGTGTTGGAAATGGCCCTTTTTGCAGGGTCACCCCTAAACTTTTTGCCTGCCTCCTGTATTTTTGCTGACCTGTTTCTGTTGGTTTTATGACTCTGGGCACTTTACCACTGCTGTTCAGTGCTAAAGTGCATATGCTCTCCCTTTGTAAATATGTCTATGTGAATTGGTATATCCCTGATTGGCTTATTTGGTTTACCTGTTAGTCCCTAGTAGTGTGGCCTGTGTGTGCCCAGGGCTGGTAAACCAAATGCTGCTGGTGGGCATGCAGCGCTGGTTTGCGCCACCCACAGAAGCAGCTTGTAAAGTGTGTCTCAGACCTGCCACTGCAGTGTCTGTGTGCAGTCCAGAACTGCCATCTTGGCTGTGAAGTGCACCCACTTCCCAGCCCCTGAACCTTCCCTTGGCATCCTGTAAGTCACCCCTATGGTAGGGTGCATTGTATGTGTAAGGTAGGACATGCCTTGGTGTGTGTAGCATGTCCTGGTAGTGAATTACACCCCATTTCGTTTTTCACTACTGTAAGGCTACCTGTTCCTCATAGGCTAGAATGGGCAGTTTGACTATTACATTCTATAGTCCTAACTGGCCCCAGGAACATGGTAGAAAAACGAATTTAGTATGCCTGAGCTCAGAATATTAAAATACATCTTTTAGTGAAGTTTATTTTTATATTCTGTGTTTGAAAATACCACTTTTAGAAAGTAGGTATTTTCTTGCCTAAGCCTTCCAGTGTGCTCTGCTGTTATGTGTATTGGGTGTCTGGTTTTAGAGGGGCAGGGCAGGCTGAGTCAGACCTGGGTTGAATAGAGAGATCTGCATTTAGAGTGTGGGGAGGGGTGGCTCTTTGATCTGAATAGGGCTGTGCCTGGCAAGGTGAATGCTGGCTCCACCTCCCACTGTGTGTCTGCTAGCAGACCCCCTTTTCTGAAAGGAAGAATGCAGCCTGGTAAACAAAGTGCTCCAGGCCTGAGCAGAACTGGTTCTGGCTAGGTTCAGTGACTTGTAGCTTCTGAGAACAAAGACTTTTGGGGTATAAATATCTGTGCTCAAACCCCTACAATTTGTATTGCTTTTGGATCTGGAGAGGAAACTCTGTCCGTGCCACTGGAGGAATCTGCAGGAAGTGACTGTCCCTGTGCTTGTGTGTTGTTTCTTGCACTGGCCTGCAGCAGTGACCACTGGACCTTGAAGAAGAGGAAAAGGAACTTTTGAGAGAACTTTTATTTTTGTTACAGCAATTACCCAAGGGCTAGGAAAAGAGCTAGCCTCCTGCTGGTGTCTCAGGCACATCAGACTCCACCACCAACCTCCTGCTTCCTCCCTGCGAGGATTGCTATCTGCTGATGAGGCTCCTGTGAGTTCCAGGGCCTCTAGTTTGCTTCAGAGAAAAGAGTGCTGGAAATCGTCGCTAACGCACGTTTGCGAGCCGCTGCAGTCGAGAGCGCTGGAAAAATCATCGCGCTGCTGCCGCTGAGTGCTCGCAACACGAGACCATCGCTAACGCCCCTTTGCGAGCCGCTGCAGCCGAGACGCGCTGGAAAAATCATTGCGCGGCTGTCGCCGAGCGCTCGCAACCCCTACAGAATCATTGCTTCAAGACATCGCATTGCGGACGCCGTGCGTCCGCCATTTTCATCGCATCGCACCGGATTTCGTCGCTCCCTCGCAGAGCGCCATTTCTTCGCATCGCAACACGATCGCACAACGCAACAGGCTCGTCGCATCGACTTCTCCCTCGCGGCAAGAAAGTCATCGCATCGGCGGCCTAGCGTGCAGAAGTTTGTCGCATCGTCTCCGCACACGCAACAGGATCGTAGCATCGCCTTCGCCCTCGCGGCAAGGTCTCAGCGCATCGGCGGCCTAGCGTGCAGAAGTTGGTCGCATCGTCTCCGCACGCATCAGCAGATCGGCGCATCATCCTCCCTTGCGGCAAGGATTTTAACGCATCGCCGGCCTCGCGTGAGGAAAATCATCGCTACCACTTCTGTGCGACATTTTGTTGGTTTTGCTACTAAACCCAGGTACTTTGTGAGAGAAAGGGTCGCCGAGACCACTGCCTTGAATTTGAACCTTATTTTTGCAACCTTTGAACTATTTTTTGACAGTCCTTCAACAGCCATCCTATTTTTGACAGTCTTATGAGAGAAAGGGTCGCAGAGACCACTGCCTTGAATTTGAACCTTATTTTTGCAACCTCTGAACGAGAAAGGGGCGCAGAGACCCCTGCCTTGAATTTGAACCTTATTCTTGCAACCTTTTGAACTATCTTTGACAGCCCTTCAACAGCTATCCTATTTTTGACAGTATTGTGGCTTTTACAGTTATTGGTCTTGTGATAAATCTGCCTTTATATAAAGATACTTATTTTTTATAACTACTTGTGTGGTGTCCCTTTGTAGTGTTCCTCACTGTGTTACTGTGTATGGTCATAAATGCTTCACACACTGCCTCTGAGATAAGCCTACCTGCTCGTGCTACGTTACCACAGGGTTGAGCAGGGGTATTAAAGAGGGTAGCCCTCTCACTCTGACTTAGGAAGAAGGGTCCCTACTTGGACAGTGGCCAGCCATTGCCAACTAGAGACCCCCATTTCTAACACCTCTGAGCTAGCTGGCACAAGTAATTAAGTTTAATATACTCGATAGGGACATACTGACCTTAGTCCTATGTCAAACCTATAGGGGATATTATTCCAATGCGCAGAGCCTATTAGGGAAATAGGAGCTACACTACAACCCTTGATGATCTGATACCAAAAGGGAAGCCCTCCTTGCACAGCCATTTTAGTAAATCCCCTCCAGGATGGAATATCATGGAGTATTGATTACTACAGATTTTTCAATGATGATCAAAGACAATATGACTGTAGTGACTGATCAAATGCACATGGAGTTCATTAAATGCAGCAAGCCGCAATTGTCGCTATGGGGACGAGTCCAAATTGCAAACATGGTGGTAGCCCGAGGTTTAACTACATTTTCGCCATGCTGCCTATACTGGTCCCGGCATCAGAACTATGAATACAAAACACAGCCATTAAAATATACTTCTGGCAAGATGAGACCTCAGGACTGGCCATGTCCACACTCCAAGCCGCTACTTCAGGCGGACTGAGACTTCCAAAGATGGAAATATATCATATGGCGCATCAGCTCTCACAGCAAGCATATCATTCTGCCACAGATCCGAAACGCACCAATTGGGTACTCCTGAAACAACAACTGTGGGTGGGCACGGGGACTGCAGGCGATATATCTGCATCATCCCTCACAGATACCTCAAACAGAACTGCTTTGTGGGCCTCGCGCTGCAGAAGCGATGAAGGGGGGAAATCTTCACCTCCATGTACTCCGCATTTGCTAGGGGGGTGCTGGTTTGTATCCTTCCTGGTACCCCGTTTCTCTCGCAGATCGAGATCATAGACCGAGAAGGTCGCTATATGATATTAGCAGGCAAACTGGATGGCAAAGATATAGCCTGTGTGAACATTTATGGCCCCAATGTGGGCCAAACTATCCTTCCTATCCTGCCTAACGCCTCTCCTCGCTGGAATACAGTGTTACCCTATGTTACTTGGAGGAGATTTTAACTGCATGGCTGATGTGACTTTAGATAGATCACACCGCCACTGCCCACATCCTCGCTACATAAAAATGCCCACGCATTTTGATGTTAGATTAGCGATTGAGGATTTGTTGATACCTGCCCAGCGCGCATGTCGGATTGGCCGGCTGACTTGCGACGGCCAGCTAGACATGCGCACTTCACACTGCACAACGCACAGCTGGTGTTAACCTGCAGCGTATTGCAGGGACAGGGACCTAGGCTCAAAAGGAGCGCTAGGTTAGCCTGCTCAAACCAATCCTGGGGCTTCTCTCATGCTGAGAGCAGCTCCAGGATTGGTTAGGTTCACGTTGGCACAAAGTCAACGTGAACCACTTTCCGTTTCTTTCCTACCCTGAGCGTGTGCACTACACACCACCAGGGCCTTCGAAGAGAGCAGAGGAGCTGGGTGAGGAGGAGAAGAAGGGATGGAGTCAAGATCTGAAATGGCGACTGCAGGCAGTGAGCGAGGCTGGGAGTAGTTGAGGAGCCGGAAATTGCTGCACTCACAATGCTGCCAGTCTGACTCTGGCCTCTGTATTATTGGCGTCCTCGGTCTCCCAGACTAAGCTGGAACTTCAAGACAGGTAAGCGCTAATGAAGAAACCGCTGTGTGCTTGCTTTTATTCTGTTTTGAACTTACCCGAGGTAGGGGGGTGTTGTACTGGGGGCTGTTGATGTCAATGCTCCAAGGTGCATGATCACTGTGTCTTTTCGCATTAAGCAGTCGACTTGCCCCCGGGGCACGTCCTCACTGAACAGCAGTTAACAAAATAAATACGTTTTCCTATTAATAAACTTCAATGTTTGCAGTGCGAGTTTCTGTAATTCTACCTTTGGGAATCGTTATTAGTGATCCCACACCTGACAGAAAATGTGTTCTTCTTATCTAGCAGCAATCTTTAGTCTGGGACATTCAATTTCTCGTTTCCCAGCAAGGGACTCAAAGTCCCAGATGCATGCGCAGGCGGCTCAAAAGCTGGGAATAGATGATGGTGTTAGATCGGGTCACTTGGCAGCTATGCATGTGATATCTCTACACGTTATCAGTCAGAGGCGCTCGAAATTGACGGCTTACCCCACTACCCCTGAGATTAATGGCAGCGCTCTTTGTATTAAACTGGTGTGACCTCCTTGCAGACTCTGAAGCACATGCTCGCCTGGTGCCCTCTTATGTGTGAGATTTCATTGCCTTCAGAAATTCCCCTTCATCGCTCATCTGCTTGGCAGGCAGCTGGAGGGGGTCCTGTCAAGCAGCCTGGCACAGCAGCAGGAGTGTGCTCCTGCAGAACTTGAAGACCATGTCACATCGAATACTCAAGAAAGAACAAGCGCAAAACTAAAAGCTTAGAAAACAAACAGATTAAAAAAATGGGCTATTTTTTACAAAAAGAATTCAGGTTAAACTGTTTACATTAAAAAAAATTCCTTTTACAAAAATGTGCTATGTGATTGTTTGAGCACAGAGTGAACTTTTCTTGGTGGTCCTGGAACAGATGGCAAATGTGTCAAGATTAAAACAAGATTTAAAGGCATCTTTATTGCTTATTCACTGTCTGATCGAACAGAACACCTGTTAATTTCCAGCTCAAGTACACTCGCCAGAAAAGACCACTAGGCATTAAAACAGTTCCACCTGATAAAA
Organism: Calotriton arnoldi; assembly: GCA_963921515.1. Classification (NCBI taxonomy): domain Eukaryota; kingdom Metazoa; phylum Chordata; class Amphibia; order Caudata; family Salamandridae; genus Calotriton; species Calotriton arnoldi. The sequence goes on from CAWUFW010019428.1 coordinate 34,245, forward strand.
TCGGACTCGCCATAGTGAGTGGGCAAGTGGATTTTTGGAGGCCTGGATAGGAAATACTACATCTAGTCTACTGAGAGAAGAAGTAATCATTGTAATGCAACCAGTGCTAAATTTGTAAAAATAATAAGTGCCAGAGCCCTCGCCAGGAGGCCGCTGCAGCTTGCACCACCCATTATCCCTGCCAGCGCTGCCAATGATAGTACCAAAAAGAACAATTGTGTGGACAGAATGCAGAACAATGTCATACATTCACCCCAGTACAGAGATCTGGGCCTAAATCCATCGTTTCTTTGCTCCCCATGCCATTCCAGTTTGAACCCAGCAATATGCAAATCAGTTTTGAACCTGCACCCAATGGGAACAGTCCAGATGGAACTGCCAAGCCAGGTCCTCCCTGGACTGGAAATAAGCATCCTAGGACCGGTTTCAGGGTTTCACCCCTCATCAGCCAGGATATTTTGACTTCAGTGGCATGGAGAGCACGGGACCCATGTCTGGGCATACCCGTCCCACTCGGGGTGACAAATGCAAAAAGAACAACTGATGGACAGAATGCAGAACAAGGTCATACATTAAGCCCGGGCGTAGTTTGCGTAGTAGCACTTCACGTAGCTACGTGAAGTACAGCTTCAACTACACGTAGCTATGCAAATTGCGTAGTGCGTAGCTGTGTGCTTGACTGCACTGTACAATAATTACCAAAAGCAAACTTGTACAGTGCAAGTTAAGATAAAATAAATATCTCTGTCTTTATATGCTAAAAATGCATATAGTCATTTCACTAAAGTGAAAACAAAAAGTTAACAAGCAGTGAGAGAGGTGATGATTTTGGTATCCTCACTAACTTAGGGAGAGAACCAACAACCAAGCAGATGTCTTGAAAACAAAAAGCACATCTTATTGAACGATTCCTCCTAGGACCACCCCAAGCACAGTTATGGGCAAAAATACAATCCCAACCAAAGGCCCTGCAAAGCATTATGGGACGAGATTAGCAGTGGGCAGTGAATATTATGGTGTCCAATATCAAAATAATTCTACAAAGAGCTGCAGTTCAACTAGTCGTCACTGGGTGTCGTCCCTCAAGAGTGAAATGCAAAAGTATTGAAAACCTTTCATGAAGCTTTTGCATTTGACTCGTGAGGGACGACACCAGTGACGACTAGTTGAACTGCAACTCTTTGTAGAATTATTTTGATATTGGACACTATAATATTCACTGCCCACTGCTAATCTCGTCCCATAATGCTTTGCAGGGCCTTTGGTTGGGATTGTATTTTTGCCCATAACTGTGCTTGAAGTGGTCCTAGGAAGAAGGGACCACCATTGAATCGTTCACATGATATGCTTTTTGTGTTCAAGGCATCTGCTTGGTCCTCCCCCTAGGTTAGGGGGGACTCCAAAATCATCACCTCTCTCATTGCTTGATATGTCAAAATTCATTTTTGTGAATTGGTTATATGCTTTTTAGCATAAAAAATTGCTTTATCAAAGCATTTGAAGGAGTTTGTTATTATTATTAAGCCTGGGCGTAGTGCTAGCTGTGTGCTTGACTCACTGCACTGTACAATAATTACCAAAAGCAAACTTGTACAGTGCAAGTTAAGATAAAATAAATATCTCTGTCTTTATATGCTAAAATTGCATATAGTCATTTCACTAAAGTGAAAACAAAAAGCAGTGAGAGAGGTGATGATTTTGGTATCCTCGCTAACTTAGGGAGAGAACCAAGCAGATGTCTTGAAAACAAAAAGCACATCTTATTGAATGATTAGGTGGTGGTCCCATCCTCTTAGGACCACCCCAAGCACAGTTATGGGCAAAAATACAATCCCAACCAAAGGCCCTGCAAAGCATTATGGGACGAGATTAGCAGTGGGCAGTGAATATTATAGTGTCCAATATCAAAATAATTCTACAAAGAGCTGCAGTTCAACTAGTCAGTCACTGGGTGTCGTCCCTCACGAGTCAAATGCAAAAGCTTCATGAAAGGTTTTCAATACTTTTGCATTTCACTCTTGAGGGACGACACCCAGTGACGACTAGTTGAACTGCAGCTCTTGTAGAATTATTTTGATATTGGACACTATAATATTCACTGCCCACTGCTAATCTCGTCCCATAATGCTTTGCAGGGCCTTTGGTTGGATTGTATTTTGCCCATAACTGTGCTTGAGGTGGTCCTAGGAGGAAGGGACCACCATTGAATCGTTCACATGATATGCTTTTTGTGTTCCAAGGCATCTGCTTGGTCCTCCCCTAGGTTAGGGGGACTCCAAAATCATCACCTCTCTCATTGCTTGATATTTTATTGTCAACATTCATTTTTGTGAATTGGTTATATGCTTTTTAGCATAAAAAATTGCTTTATCAAAGCATTTGAAGGAGTTTATTATACTCCTGCTACGCTACGTTTATTAGTACAGTTATTCACTCTGCTACGTGCAATTTGCGTAGTGCGTAGTAGCACAAACTTTGCATGCTTCGTGAGCGTAGCAAAGTATTATGCCCAGGGTTATCATACATTCACCCCAGTACAGAGATCTGGGCCTAAATCCGTTGTTTTTTTGCGCCCCATGCCATTCCAGTTTAAACCCAGCCATATGCAAATCAGTCTTCACCCTGTGTCGTTTGCCAATGATAGTACCAAAACAACTACTAACCATCACACTCTTCCAAAAGTGACAATTTAGACTATTCCAGGCCTCCAAAGCTGTAAGAGTGGCTTGGGCGGCAGGTATTAGTCATTTTTAATATATATATATAATATCAATAAATAACTAATACAGAGACAAGTAGGATAACAGACAACAGTGCCACCTTGTGGCAGAATGTCATAAGTGCTGATGTTGACAATTAAGTGTCAATGCTGAGCACCGGAAACCACCGGCTCAAATTAAGCACTGCATGCAACACTAGTGGATCTATACTAAGCAAAGTCAAAAGGTACACTGAACTTTGTATACCTGGCTGTGGGCTACCATGCACATTCTTCTAGTCATCGCATTTGAGAAGGTTACAGAAAGAATGGGAAAGTTACAGCACACATTTCCTGGAAAAATAAATAAAATCAAAACATTTACATCTTTAGGCCAATATCGTTCTTATGAACTTCAGCCTGAAAATAGGAGTGTATGCTGCTTTTCCAGGTGCAAACCAAAAAATAAGAAAATAAAAACACCATGTCTGATGTGGTCAAACATTCTGCAACACGTTTCATTACCTCCAATGTTTCTTTAAATTACCTCCTACAGTATCTCCAAGTCCAGAGTACTGGCACAGAATGCCACTGAGGGACAACAAACTTAAGGGCATGTTATGGACACCTGTAATGCAAGAATACTCAGACAATCAAGTTGTCACATATCTGCCATAAAGTGCTGCACAGTCTGGCTGATGGCAGCTATCGCTTAAGGCAGACATACTGCCTGGCTGGAGTCCAGAATCAACTCAATTAACCTAATCATTTTGTATAATACCAAAGGTGATCTGGCATAGTGCAAAGAACCCAAAACGTTATAAGTTTCAGATCATTGGGGCTAGATCGGACACTCTCAGAGCAGCATTAAAGGATAAAAGCAATGGTTTAACTATGGATAGCAGCAGAACTTCTGCTACAGCAGAGAGGCAGCTATTGAGTCCAGATCCCGAATGTGAAAGAGGTACTTCCTGTAATAACTGTACTGTAAACATCTGCACCAAAGTTAGCATTTTAAACTTCTCAATGTAGAAAAACTGACAGCTTGTTGAAGTCCAAAATGGAGGCGAAAGCCTTTTTCACCAACATGAAAACAATGGCAGTGATATATGTTAGCTCCCTTTCCGGGGTAAGGCTTGGCATAAATACTAATAAAAGGAGGAGCCTCTCTGCCTCTTGCAGAAGCCTGGAGTGGTCTGGGAGTGAAAAAATAGAGTAAGCAACCACGAGTCATCACTGAGTATCTGGGTAAGTTAGTTACATTGGATGGGTGTTGGAGAACTGTTTGGGAGTTCAGGATTTCTCCAGGGGTAGTGGTGTGTTAATCCCTCTACAGCACCTCGTCTTCAACTGCCTGTTTCCGGCAAATAGGTAGTTTCAGCCTGGGTTCTTGGAGCAAAGAGTCCCACTGGCCCTAAAAGACAAGAGGGGCAGGTCTTACAGTACCGTCGTGCTTTTGAACTTGTTGCATGTTTTTTTGTTAATGGAACATGGCTGTGGGCTGATTGTGGGCCTTTGTGGAAGTATTCCAGTTAATCGCAGCACCATCATATGCAGCAATTAACAGAAATATTTTCACAATGGCCCCCAATCAGCCCCCAGCCGCGCTCCATTATGAAAACAAATGCAGCAAGTACAGGAGCTTCTTGTGCTGAATACGAGCACAGGCTGCCAATAAAAGGAAACTTTTCTGCCCTGCCACTCCCGGCTTCGCGAACGCTCTCGAGGGATCTGCTCTGTGCGTGCTTCACATAGGACAATGCGCGCTCGGGGTGAAAGAGGTGCGCATGCGCAGGCACGTTAGAGGGAACACTGACCACAACCCGTTATTAATGATTCTTGCCTGGGCGTTGTCCAGACCACGCACTGCAACATGGAAGCAGAATACTGCAATGCTGGATGACCCAGTCTTCAGATCTACCCTAGGGAACGCGATCAGTAATTACTTTAGGGAGAATACGGGTAGGACTTCCTCCCCACTAGCGGAGTGGGAGGCATTCAAACTAGTGGTACGTGGTCACAACATCTCAGCAGTAGTAGGGACCCAGGCTCAGCTTCACTGAGATCAAACACTAGGAACACCTCTTAATAAAACTGGATCTACCGACAGAGGGAGCACAGGTGCTGCATGACAGACTAAGAGCAGGAAGGGAAAAACTCCTAAAACTAGTAGAGTGACTCCCGGCGTACGATTATCGAGCAAATATCACTAGGGCACACACAGAATGTGATAAAGCTGGCAGATTACTAGCAGGGCTGGCAAATCCAGATTGACAGGGTTCCCAAATACTGCAGATGCGCTCCAAGGGGAGGGTGCCCTGGATTACAGGCAGGCCAAGATTAATACGGCCTTTGCTGTCTATTATTCTGACATCTATGGGTGCTCTGATGTGGCCCCCACCCAGCCCATGCAGGATTATGTTCTGTCAGCAAGTACAAAGCAATTGTCACCGGCGTTGGCTGCATCCCTAGGAGGTGATATCACAATCCAGGAAGTGAGGGGGCGAATAAAGCCCTGAGCAAGGTACAAGGCTCAGATGGCTTGACCCTGGAATTTTATGCATCTTGTGTAGACTCGCTTACCCCAATCTTGACTACATTGTATAATGCTGCAAGAGCAGCGGGGGACTCCCACCAACGATAGGAGAGTCCCTGTTTGTTCCCCTCCAGAAAAAGAGTAGAGTGATAAGGTAACATCCTATAGACCCCTCTCCATATTAAATGTAGATTATAAACTAGTTAGTAACATTTTGGTGATTGGGCCCCCATCTAGGTGATCTTGTTCACACTGATCAAATGGGTTTTATACCTAATCGCAGTATGATCCCTAACATTCGCCAAATGCTCCATACCCCATTAGTGGACTATCCTAAAGCACTCGCGATCAGCACTGACACAGAGACAGCATGTGACTATCTGCGCTGGCCAGCATGGGACTGGGGAGTGGATTCCTTACCTGGACTCGTCTGCTATGTTTGTCCCTGATGTCTCGAGTTCGAAATGGGGTGTGATATCAGCACCCTGTAGGATAGAGGTCAGCACTCACAAGGGTTGGCGTTTCCGGAGTAAACATTCATACAAGTACAACTTTATCTGCAACAGCTGATAATAAGAGCATTCGCATTTCACATACCATTTACGTGTCGTGTCCATTACTGCCCATCTGCCACCCACCCCCATCTTCTCAGGCTCACTCCGCATTTACAGAAGATGAAGGAGATCGTATCAGGTTTTGGACGGTCCCTCCTCGTGCCCATCCCTTTAAATTCCAGTGAGTGCACATGTCTTCTGGCATCAACCCAATCCCCTGTGATACAGTCTCAGCCACCAGACTTCAAGAAATGCCGGAAGTGCCGGTGTCATCCATGACCAGGGGGTGGAGCATCAGATGTGACTTTAAGGGATCCCATATATCCTTTGGTCTGGAGGATGGTGGTAAAAGTTCAGAATATATAGACATTTGTTTCTGGCAAAATGGTAGATCTTTTGTCCAGTCTTTGAATTTGGGAGCCCTCCTCCGCCCCCACCGACACGCCACCCTGTGCTTGGCCATCAGCAACCCAAGCGAGAGGAATCGTCTGACCGATACTCACACATTCTCAGTGTGTCCCAGCAAAGCCACAAGTGGAGCGAGCTGTAGCTGTGACCCCAGGCATCTGTGACGAGGCTTCAGAGATCTGTTTCCAATAGCTGTTAATCGAATTGCACATCCTCGTCAGGTGGAGGAAATCAGCACCCTCCACCCCACATCTGTCACAGCTGTCATTCATGCATAAGCGGTATCGGCTTAGCCGGGCTGGGGTGTAGTAGATACATTGTAAAAATGTATTATACGTAGTCGACTACTAGCCGGTATTCTCCCCGTTTATTGACAACACTAAAGCCATTGTTTGTCGCTAAGGGTGACCCCCAGCTCAGCCTCCCAGGCTGATCGCGACCCACCTACCATTTCAACTTGTTCTGATTGAGTGCTACGATACAGCACTGGGACTACATGTGTGGGGTTGGGTGTTTGCAATAATGTATGCATAGGGGTCAGTGTGGGGGGGGGGCTCCAGTGTAAAATCAGGAGTGGCAGCCTTAATGTTTTGCCTCAGTCGAATATACAGTAATATCTCCATCAGGATTGGTGAGTTATCCCCAAAGAATGCCTCTCGACTCAGAAAGCTTCCCTCCTTGTACAAGTCGCCCCATGTGTACTCTTCGGACCTTAGGAGCATCTGCAGGCAGGCCGTTCCATGTGTCACTGGGAGCAAAGGATGGTAGGATAGTTGCAGGAGCGGGGAACAGAGCATGGGTATGTTGAGCCACCTGGCCAACCCACGCCAGGCTGCGGTGGTGCAGGCCACCAAAGTGACAGCCGCACCAGTTTCATGGGAGCACGCCCCCAAAAAAGCAGTTATTGGTATTGGTGATATGTACCCTTGCTCTATCACCAGGTGGGGCATATAGGGGGTAGGGCGAAACCAGTATGCTGTGAAGTGTGCCTGGGCACATAGGAAATATAATTCCAAATCTGGGGCTACATATCCTCCCTTCGAGAAAGGTTGTACCAGCACGTCCCATCGGAGCCTAGGCTGTTTTGCTCCCGAAGCTAAGCCAATGAGCTGCGTTTTTGTAGTTCTAAAAAAATGTCAAACAGGAGTGTAGGGGATATTGAGGAAAAGGTATAACAATTTGGGTAATATGATCATCTTCATTAATGATATGTGGCCTGCTATTGATAGGGGCATGGAGAACCAGCGTGTGATGAAGTCTGTCAAGGTGTCCAATGCTGCCATAATTAGTGCAAATTAATTCCTCCCTGTCTCTGGAGAGAACTATCCCCAGGTACTTGATCTCCGATTCACACCATTTCAATGGGTGGTCTGGGGCATATCGAGGGGTATTGCGGGTCAGAGGGAAGATCTGAGACTTCTCCCAGTTGATCATTATTCCAGAGCCCCTCCATAGCTAACAAACTCTCGGAGCATTGGGTTTGAGGCTAACCTGGGGGTCATGTACGTACAAGGTGATGTTGTCGGCATAAAGGGATACCCACAGATGTCTAGTCGGTTATCAAATTGTGTACTCTCGATGGTGCTGTCTGAGCTTGGCTGCCAGTGGCTCACCAGCAAGGGCAAATAAGAGGTGAGACAATGGGTGCCCCTGTCCGATGCCACGGGAAATAGAGAAGTAAGGAGAGCACTTGCCATTTATTTGTACTCTCGCTTGTGGCTGATGGTATAGGAGCTCTATCCAGGACAGGAATGCAGGGGGAAACCCCATGCGCCTCAATACTGCTTTTAAGTAGCCCCATTCCAGGGAGTCGAATGCTTTGGTGGCATCTGCGAATACAGCCACAGCTGCCAGATCGGGGTCAATGTCTTGAAGTAGTGAAAAGAGGGTACGTAAATTGTGTAAAGTTGCTCTCTCTGGTATGAAGCCGGAGTGATCGGGCATCACCAGGGACTCCCTGAGGAGACTGAGACGATTATCCAAGATTCTAGCTAGGATTTTCACATCACATCACAGTTAATCAGTGATAGGGGTCTGTATGATTCACAAGCATCGACTGCTTTGCCAGGATTTAGGAGGGATAGAGATAAGGCCTCCTGCTTGGAGGATGGGAGAGTGCCCGAATGCCGGGCCTCCTCATATAGCGTTTTTAGGACAGGGATTAAGCCGTCCACGTAGGTTTTATAAAACTCGTCCAGGAGGCCGCCAGGGCCAGGGGCTTGCCACGATCATAGTTGCATGATAGCGGTCTTGATGTCGTCCTCCTCAAACGCGGGCGAGAGAAATTCCCAATGGGCATCACTCAGCCAACCCAGGGCTATGTCCTCTTAGTATGCGTTCACATCTAGAAGTTGAGACCTGCGAGTGGCGTAGAGGGAGGAGTAAAATGACGAGAATATCTTCAGTGTCTCTCTGTAGGTTGACCTCAGAGTCCCTAATCTCCAGTATGTCGTTTGAGAAGCGAGGCTTGCGGGCCATCTCAGCAAGTGCCTTTCCAGGGCTCTCGCCCTCTCCATATCGCCTGACCTGGTGATATCTACTGCAAAATCGACATTGTCGTTCAGCAGTATTTTGATAGTCAGTAAGTGTGTCTCTGAATTTAGCTGGTACGTCTACAGCATGGGGGCCCTGGAGCCGTGATTCCAGGGTGTTAAGTTCAGTTACCTGAGAGTTATGCGGATGTGGAGGAAAATGCCCCCGCACAGATGTTGCGGACAGTAGACTTTATATTGCGCTTGAAGAGGTCTTTTATCTCCTGGCGCAGCTCTCCTCTAAAAGAAGTATCCAAGAGAGCATTAGAGGTAGTCTCCAAAATAGAGAGGGTGGTGGGGAATTTGGCCGAGACAACCATATTTGTACCAGGGAATGGTCCAAATATGTGCAGGCCAAGTGCATTGCCTGCACCAACCAAGTGCCAAGCCCTCTGGATACAATCCAGCAGTCTATCCTCAACCAGTGTGAATGTACTGATGAGTAGAATGTGCCCTCCTTTCCCAAAGGGTGCACATTTCTCCAAGCATCCAAAAGTTGGTGCTCGTTAATGACATCCCAGAGGTGTCGATGAGAATTGGTGTAATGGTGTGCCTGGGGGTGGTACCTGGCAAGTTTCGGGTCAATCATGATGTTAAACTTGTCCCCCCAAACAATATGAGTGGAGCCCACGTTGACAACCAAACCCCATAATTTGGTGAAAAATTCTGCATCGTCGGTGTTAGGCCAGTAACAGTTTACCAACGTAACAGACTGGGCAGCCAGTCTGCCCCAAATGATACAGTAACGGCTAAAGAGATCCTGCATGGAACCTGCCGCGACGTAGGGAGTGTTTTTTCGGATAATGATGGCGGTTCCCCTAGCACATGTGGAGTTTGACGAGAAGCTGCTGTGGGAAGTCCAAATGTCTCCATGGGCCTACGGTGAGCAGACACAGGCGACCAATACATTGTGAAATGCATCACGTAAACTAGTAACCCCAACCCAATCCCACCCCCCCCACAACATCATCCCAAACCCACCACAGACAATCCCTCTCCCCCCACACGCCCCTCCCAAAACACCCCAACGGGGGCATTGAACCCTATGATTTAAACCACAAGTATAGCTACAGAGTCGGCGGAAGAGATAAGAAGATAATACGAAGAAAGACAGAAGGCAGAGGATCAGCAGAGGTAGAGGTTGCGAGTAGTCGAGACATTGCACCTTAGTGAGGCCACGGATACAGGAGGAGAGCAAGTAGGGAACAGTAAGCAAAAGAGGAAGGCAGTAGAGGAGAAGGAAGAGTAATAAAGTAGTCTCTAAAAGGGGTATCCTTCCGGGGTATCGCAAAAGGGCAGGGTTGGTCCTCCTTCAGTTAACAAGGGCGTCCAGGACAGTTGTTTCAGGCACAGCTGGCCGGCCTGGAATGCAGCAATTCTGCTTCTGCAGCATTAGCAGTAGAGCATCTATGTCTGGCCATGTGTGGAGCACGATTCAGTGTTCCTTAAGTGATATGTCCATGCAGAAGCAACGATTCAGGGCTAATTAAGTAGATGATGTCTTAAGCGTTTATTCAGGTGGAGTTAAGCAATTGGTGTGTGGTCTGCCAATCAGTCCTCCCCCCATGCCAGGGCACAGTTTATCTTCAAAGGGGGAGCAGCTTAACCTGGTTCTGACATAGGGGATGTGGATCTGATCCCAGGCAACTCTGGTGTGGTCGGAGGCGAACTGCGAGGAATAGGTTGTAAGAAATCTGTGACATGCTGTGAGTTGGTGAAAAAATGCTGCTTCCCCTGGTGGGTAATTTCAAGGCAAGCAGGGTACAGCTTTGCATAAGTGATGTTAGCTTGTTGAAGTTTTCTTTTGACCGGGAAGAACTTTTTTCGGGCTTTCTGGACTGCCATAGTAAAGTCAGGGTATATGGTTATTGCGTTGCCATCAAAAGTGAGTGTGCGCCGCTCCCTGGCCAGACGGAAGGCTGAGTCACGATAATTTAAAAAATGGGCCGTGGGGTGGTGCCTGGAGGAGGACGGGCCATCAGCAAGCGATGAGCCCTCTCCACCACCAACAGTGGAGAGAAAGCATCAGTTTCCTCCATTTTACCTGTATTGGTGGACTCTGGAATCACTAGAATTTGTATATTTTGTCTGCACGGCCGAGCCTCCAGGTCCTCATTATTTGCTGCTATAACTTTTAGTATAAGTTCCATATTAAGGACGTGGTCTTCTCTCTGCGAAGAGGAGTCTCCCAAATCAGATACTCTGTGCCCTGCCCCCCCAAGCCATCCGTTGTGTTTTTCCAACTCTTTTTTGTGTGTTTTTTTAAGGGTTTTATATAGCGCGAACTAGACCCGAGAGATCGGGTATCAGAGCGCTTTACATGAGCACCAGTTTCGTTACATGAGGACACATTCATTTTTGTTAGGCACGGGGAGATTAAGTGATTTACCCAGAATCACAGGATGTTGAGCGTCGCTGCCAAGACGCGAACCCGGTTCCCCAGCTTCGAGGTCGCCGCTCTAGCCATAAGGCTACATCCTCTCCCTAACTCTTGGGTGATAAAGTCTATGCGTGTGCACATGGAGTCCATCTTGGATTCTATAGAGGTGAGGCTATGCTTCATTGTGATGAGGAGTAATTTCCTGTCGTCCTCGCTGGATTATTGGCCCGTCCACATCCCCTCAGCCATGGTGTGGTCTGCATCGTTGCTATGATTCTGGATGATTTGCGGGACTCAAAAGGTAGCTTTGATTGTTTCCCCTCCATTCTGCCCATCTCGGAAGTGTGTGTAGCAAGTTACCCCGCGATACGGGAGGCCAGGGCCAGCGAGGCAGGTGCAATCCTGATCTGAGCCCCCATGCTACTAGTATCGGTGATCCTCAGTTTGTAGTCCCTAGGTTCCCCCTCGCCCTGTCAAACCCTCCAGAGGGGGCACAAGCAGACCCACACACACGATGTGGTCTTCATATGTGCAAGAAGGCCTACAACAGCACTGGAGCGTAGGCCGGTCACACTACAGGCAAACGGGAGTTGGACAGGGTGGCAGAGGGGAGTATGTTTAAGTAAGCCACAGGTACATAGGCCCCTCCGCTCAGGCAATGTGCTGGGGTGGTATAGCACTCGTCCCTGGTCTGGGCCACAAGCCATGCGACTGAGGTTAAGGACGTCCTGCGGGCCTGCAAAGCCCTTTGGTCTTGCAGAAATGCAGCCGCTCCGCACTTCTCTCACCTCCGGGCTGCAGCAGCCTCCGCACCTCGTTCCCACGTCCAAGCCATCAGCCAGCCCGCCCTCTCCTCGGGCAGAGCACCGTAATGACCTCTCGGCAGTCCGCAGCGAGCCCCCAGCGCGAGGATCTTCCAGCTCTCACCACCCACATCTGTCAGGCAACCTGGCACTCACTCAGTGGAGCGGTCGCAGGCATCTCATTGTCCCGCTCCTGCGGCCGCCATCTCAGGAGTCATGAAGGCACCACAAGTTCGGAGGCCTCTCTGATCGTCAGGCTCTCCGCCTGAGGTCACACAGATAAAAAGACAACCAGATAAATTGTGGCACCTTACAATACTCTGTGCTGCACGTTTAGCAGGCTATATGGCCAGTGGGATCACAGTGATTTTTAGTCCCATGCAGCAGGAGCCTCACTCGAGTACGGCCATCTTGCTAGTCCGCCCTCTAGCTCTCCAGCACCCGACAGGGTTGCCCGCTGTCGCCGGTGCCATTTGCAATGGCTGTTAAACCACTGGCCCTGATGCTCTGCACCACCCATCATTATTCATTAATGCTGTACTGTGTGCATTTTGCACTGCAAAGGTTTTAGAACAAGAGTTCAGGTGTCTGTAATCCAAAACTAGACGATATGTATTGTCTGGTTAGGAAACAGGAAACAAAGGATTGTTCATTGATGAGGTGCATGTTTCAATCACCCCTTGGTATTCAAGTTGATCTAAGATCTCCCTGACCTGCTTTTTAGCTTCTTGCTTAATTGGGTACTGCCTTTGTGCAGTTGGTTGACTTTTTAACTGGATCTTGTGGTGAGGTGAGTCCTCATCCCATCCTACATGGTTTTTGTATAATGCTGGAGCTTGGGCAACAGCCCATTTCCTAGCATAAGTATATTTTAAATGTACTGGAACATGGTTGGAGAAGGCTGGCATAATGATGTCTTCGCCATGTGGGCACTCCCTGACAAATTCTGGTGGCCAGTCCTGTTCTGCTAGAAGTATATCATAACTTTTTGAAAGTTGCTCCCAAAAGAGTGCTTTCACTTTTCTTGGGATGTCTCCCTCCATCCGGAGTGTTATTTCATATAACCTATGTGGAGAACTAACCCTGGTGTCTACAGTCTCAACTTGAATGTCCTCATTCAAGTCCACTGTCTCCAGAAGTCCCTTCAGGTTCTGGCGAGCTATTGTTACTTCTGCTGCACTGTCCAGCATTGTCTGAGCCCATTCTCCGTTCTTGAGTTGTGTCCTCAGAATTTTCGGCATGTCTGATCTTCAGACCTGCAACCTTTTTCTTGGTGAATTGAGGTTTTGGTTTGTTTTTCTGAACGTGTTGATCGTCTTTGGACTTCACGCGTTCTTCTTTTTGATCTGACCATCCTCTTCTTTCGGACGTCTGTGACGATATCTGAAAGGTACGAGAGGAACGTGTATCAGTATCTTGATACCTATCAGGTTTTCTCAAATTATCCCTATTCCTGAGGTTATACCTCCTTTCAGAGGGCTCCTTTTGAGGAGACCTACCTCGGGATTGAGAACGTTTCTCTTTTGAATGTTGTTTGTTATTTTCCCACTTCTTTTTAGAAGATGTAGGATTGTGTTTAGTAGAATCCTTTTCAGGACCTTCAGACAGTTGTGGTTTAACTGTATAATTCTATTAACTTTTGTATGTTATTAATTAATTCCTTGTCCAACATTGCTTCAATGTCAGGATCAGGGGTGTAACCGGCTAAAATCGGCCATGTTGCTCCTGGTCTACCTAGTGGACCGAGCCTGGTAATGTGATTTAAGTGTTTTAGGGCGCCTTTAAACCAGAGCTGATGCTCCTGGTATGTAAGAGGAATTTCAACATCCTCGAAAGGAATATATTCCTCAGGTGGATCATCTTCTTTGTAGAAGTGAAACATTTGTGTCACTGGATGTGATTCAGGGAATACTATCCATGAGTAGAATACCTCTGTCTGATAAGATTCATGTGCCTCTATCACAAAAACTGCTCTACCACCTCTTGGTGTTAGGCCATGTTTTATAAGTTTTAGAGTGATGGCTTTCCTTAAATTTTGAGGGATGACTATAGCATCCTCATCGGTTTCATTAAAACCTGTAAAATTAAAAGCTGTTGCGACTTGGTCGGCTGCAGCCCCACCGGTCCCGGTGTTAGTCTCGTTATCGGACATTGTTTAATGAAAAATGCAGAGCAAGTTTCAAGGGAACAAAGATAAGGTGCACAATATTTTGGAACACTGTATCCTTCAACGTTGAACAAACCAAACAGCTAATACATAGGATTTTCGTCCTACTCAGCTATGGCGGATATTATCCCCACCCACTCCAGACGTCTATTGGAGTATTATGAGTAGGGGTCTCTGAGAAAAGCACGACTGAGTTACTTCAGTATCTATCGTTAAATTAGTGCCTTACCAAACCGTTGGGCGCCATGTAGTGTAGTTCCTATTTCCCTTATAGGCTCTCCGCATTGGAATAATATACCCTATAGATGTGGCATAGGACTGAGGACAGTATGCCTCTATCGAGTACATTAAACTTAATTACTTGTGTGTGCCAGCTAACTCAGAGGTCACTAGAAACTTCTCGAATGAACAAGAAGGGATTAGTTTCTGACAACCGCATAAACATGACAACTTTGTTTCCCTTTAGAATCGGAACAGTTCTCAGAATCATTGAAACAATAGATAACAGTTTCACTCAGTCAATCGTGCATGCTTAGTTTCTGCAGAGTTACACAGAAATAGATAGACTGGCGTTTTCAATAAAAGGGTTTATTGAACAGTCTTAATTCTCGTGCAAGAGATATGAACTGCTACAAGCCCTAGTGCTACCAAGATTAGAGTATGGAAGCACCCCTCTATGCGGTCTCCCCAAATACTGGCCGGCCCCGCTGAGGGCATCGCTTAACGCTGCGGCCAAACTGGTATCAGGAACTAAAAGAAATAACCACATCTCTCCGACCTTGAAAGTTCTGAACTGGCTGCCCTACGAGGCAAGAATACACCTAAAGATCGCTTGCATGACCCATAAAGCCCTGCATAGTAATACCCCCAGTTACTTAGCTCTAAAGCTAGAGCGATCGGCAGGATGCAGACAACTGCGAAGTGCGAGTTCACTACTACTGAAACCACAATCCTTCCATAAAAAGAGAACTGGTTGCAGAGCATTCTCAGGGATTGCACCGAAGGTTTGGAACTCCCTACCTCCAGTGGTACGTGGAATCTCTTCCTTTACCTCCTTCAAAAAAGAAGTAAAAATGCTTCTAATGAACAAATTCACATCCTAAGACTTTAATTCTATGTTGTCCTCTAGTCACCTATGCGATCCATATATTATATTATTGCCTACATCTTTTGTATTGAAGGCGAATACCGAATGTATGTTTACTACTTCAACCACCTAATGTTTAATAACTGTATATTGTAAAGCGCTCTGATACCGAATGTATGTATACTACCTCAACCATCTAATGTTTAATAACTGTATATTGTAAAGCGCTCTGATACCGAATGTATGTATACTACCTCAACCATCTAATGTTTAATAACTGTATATTGTAAAGCGCTCTGATACCGAATGTATGTATACTACCTCAACCATCTAATGTTTAATAACTGTATATTGTAAAGCGCTCTGATACCGAATGTATGTATACTACCTCAACCATCTAATGTTTAATAACTGTATATTGTAAAGCGCTCGGATACCTCCGGGTCTCGCCAGCGCTATATAAATCCTTTCAAATGTTGACTACTAGTCACCTATGCTACCCATATACTCCTATCTACCTCTTTGTACTGAATGGCGAATACCGAATGTATGTATACTACCTCAACCATCTAATGTCTAATAACTGTATATTGTAAAGCGCTCTGATACCTCCGGGTCTCGCCAGCGCTATATAAATCCTTTCAAATGTCGACTACTAGTCACCTATGCTACCCATATACTCCTATCTACCTCTTTGTACTGAATGGCGAATACCGAATGTATGTATACTACCTCAACCATCTAATGTCTAATAACTGTATATTGTAAAGCGCTCGGATACCGAATGTATGTATACTACCTCAACCATCTAATGTTTAATAACTGTATATTGTAAAGCGCTCGGATACCTCCGGGTCTCGCCAGCGCTATATAAATCCTTTCAAATGTTGACTACTAGTCACCTATGCTACCCATATACTCCTATCTACCTCTTTGTACTGAATGGCGAGTACCGAATGTATGTATACTACCTCAACCATCTAATGTTTAATAACTGTATATTGTAAAGCGCTCTGATACCTCCGGGTCTAGCCAGCGCTATATAAATCCTTTCAAATGTTGACTACTAGTCACCTATGCTACCCATATACTCCTATCTACCTCTTTGTACTGAATGGCGAGTACCGAATGTATGTATACTACCTCAACCATCTAATGTTTAATAACTGTATATTGTAAAGCGCTCTGATACCTCCGGGTCTAGCCAGCGCTATATAAATCCTTTCAAATGTTGACTACTAGTCACCTATGCTACCCATATACTACTACCTACCTCCTTTGTACTGAATGGCGAATACCGAATGTATGTATACTACCTCAACCATCTAATGTCTAATAACTGTATATTGTAAAGCGCTCTGATACCTCCGGGTCTCGCCAGCGCTATATAAATCCTTTCAAATGTTGACTACTAGTCACCTATGCTACCCATATACTCCTATCTACCTCTTTGTACTGAATGGCGAGTACCGAATGTATGTATACTACCTCAACCATCTAATGTTTAATAACTGTATATTGTAAAGCGCTCTGATACCTCCGGGTCTAGCCAGCGCTATATAAATCCTTTCAAATGTTGACTACTAGTCACCTATGCTACCCATATACTACTACCTACCTCCTTTGTACTGAATGGCGAATACCGAATGTATGTATACTACCTCAACCATCTAATGTTTAATAACTGTATATTGTAAAGCGCTCTGATACCGAATGTATGTATACTACCTCAACCATCTAATGTCTAATAACTGTATATTGTAAAGCGCTCTGATACCGAATGTATGTATACTACCTCAACCATCTAATGTTTAATAACTGTATATTGTAAAGCGCTCTGATACCGAATGTATGTATACTACCTCAACCATCTAATGTCTAATAACTGTATATTGTAAAGCGCTCTGATACCTCCGGGTCTCGCCAGCGCTATATAAATCCTTTCAAATGTCGACTACTAGTCACCTATGCTACCCATATACTCCTATCTACCTCTTTGTACTGAATGGCGAATACCGAATGTATGTATACTACCTCAACCATCTAATGTTTAATAACTGTATATTGTAAAGCGCTCTGATACCTCCGGGTCTCGCCAGCGCTATATAAATCCTTTCAAATGTTGACTACTAGTCACCTATGCTACCCATATACTCCTATCTACCTCTTTGTACTGAATGGCGAATACCAAATGTATGTATACTACCTCAACCATCTAATGTTTAATAACTGTATATTGTAAAGCGCTCTGATACCGAATGTATGTATACTACCTCAACCATCCAATGTTTAATAACTGTATATTGTAAAGCGCTCTGATACCGAATGTATGTATACTACCTCAACCATCTAATGTCTAATAACTGTATATTGTAAAGCGCTCTGATACCTCCGGGTCTCGCCAGCGCTATATAAATCCTTTCAAATGTTGACTACTAGTCACCTATGCTACCCATATACTCCTATCTACCTCTTTGTACTGAATGGCGAATACCGAATGTATGTATACTACCTCAACCATCTAATGTCTAATAACTGTATATTGTAAAGCGCTCTGATACCCTCGTGGGTCATGGTCGCGCTATATAAAACTTTATAAATAAATAAATAAAAAGTAAGACAGAATGCGAAATAGAATATGTACAGCGTTAGCAGTAAGATAAAATAATACTGCAATAGCATAGTTTTGTGCTATGACATATATTCATAAAATACATACATAAATAACACAGGCTAAAATGTGAATACTCGTCTGGTGCTTCTAGCTAGTTCTACCCCAGTGTACCTAACCTAAGTGTAGTACGAGGTATGAAGTAGGTGCTGTTTTTCTATAGTCTAGTTTAGCTATAGTTTGTATTAGTATTGCCAAGAGTCCCCCTAGGTTCTAGTCTGCTCCATACCTTTAGAATGAGAGAGGTTGGAATCTCTTTCCGGGTCTCGATCTCTAACACCCCGCGAAGGGAGTCAGAAACACTGGAGCTGGATTCTCTGCGAGGAGGATGACAGCGTCTGGTCAGTGCGTTAGTCGGGAACTCGAAATCCTTCCGAACTTGCCGTGGCGAGCCGTATCGAGCTGTGTACCCGAGCCGTGGTTTGCCAGGGTAAGTGCAGGTATATTTATACCTTGAAAGTGTTTAGGAATGCCAGTATTGACGTAAAAATTGGGCAGAGGAACGTCATGAATGAACCCCTAGGGAATAGATGTTCATGCATAATAAATGAGTTCTTGGAGAAATCAATAGTCCAAGCAGGGGAAGTCCTATAGGCTTAAGAGTCTGGTTTTCCAAGAACTCGTTGTGACGTGGGATGGACGGATGTAGGTGACCATGCCTGTATTTGGGTTGCATGGACAATGCCTAAATAAGGGCTGGATTTCTATGCCTAAATAAGGGCAAATGAGAGTTGTGCCTATATAAGGGCATGAATCGGGAAACCTATGTACGGGTATCTAAATCGACACACAACAGTGCTTGACGAACACCCCATTGATATCTCCCTATATGCGGATGATCTATAAGTGTACCACAGAGGGCTAAGCTCAGATTTGGAGGGTGCGTTTAGGGCTTTTGATGATTTTAGCCAGATGTAAGGACTCTGTGTGAATTGGGATAAATCAAATGCATTCCCGATAGATGCTCCGACAACAGCTAATATTATGTCAGGAACGGGGCAGGATCTCTGCTGGGAACCAGTCACATTTTGCTTCCTGAGCGTTTGTATTTATTAAAACTTGACCGATCTCATTGAGGGCAATCTTCAACTGGCACTGACTTCCCTGAGGACTCCCATACATTTCTGGCTAACACTTCCTCTATCCGTCGCGGGCAATGTCTGTGGGTAACTGGGTTCTTGTTGCAGTACCCCCCACTTTTTGCCTAGTTTTTGATGCAACTTTGACTGAGGTGTGCTGAGTCCCCGCTAACCAGGTTCCTAGTACCAGTGTTCTTTCACTAAAACCTGTACCACAATAGGCACCACTTCACCAACCCTTTTAAGTCCTTAGTAAATGGTACCCCTGGTACCTAGGACAAGGAGACTGAAGAGGGTCCTCTAGGGCTGCAGCACCAGCTGTGCCAACACAAAGACCCCTCACTAAGCCCATGCAAACTGCCACTGCAGGCTGCGTGTCTTGGTGCAGAGAAAACTGAAGGGTCAACATGGCACACATCCCTGTGTGCCATGCCCACAGACCGGAGCTCGGCACGGAGGACGCTGTAGGATTCATTTCCCTGAGAAGTGGAATACGCGGGAAGGAATGCGTATTTCCAGAGGACCTTAAGAGATTTCCTTTACCCGCAACCTGAGACGTACGCTCCAGGTTGACAGAAGATCTTCCCAGACCTTTTTGGCAGCAACCTGCAGTTGAATCAGTCGTTACGATTCAAGTGCATAGTAAGATTACGGGCAACAGGAGGAAGGTTTCACCACCCAGTTTGAACCCAGTTTTCCTCGTGCATACCAATTGGGTATTATTTTCTCTGCCGCAACTGTCCTGATGAGGCCTAATTGATTAAGGTCGAAACGAGTCGACCCCAAGATACAGAGGAGTCCGCCAAATGTGGATTAACATAAAATAATTGTGTACATGTTCTTGATAAGGAAGTGAGGGTGAAAAATTCCCTCGAATGTGTACAGGACTTCCTCGTTTTGGATTTATTCTAGTGACGGATGGAATAAGGCTGTTGATACATCCACCCGTGAAAATAACTGCCAGGAAAGATAGTTTGTATTGGTTTGTATATATTTGTATATGTGATTTATTTGTGTTTGTTGTTTGTGATAAATGTGATGCATATAAATCATTTTACAACCACTCCTGGAGTAAGCATTGGTGGTATATAAATAAGAAAACAATAGAGATTTGGTACGCTATGATAGGGATCTATTCAGTTCTCCCTAGGATAAATTAACTGACATATTGGTTCCTCTGCATCACAGTCTTGTTTTGAGAATGCCCACATATACAGCATGAGCTATAGGTAAGTCACCCTTACTGCAGGCCTTACAGCTCTAACACAGGGAGCACTATATCATGTGTGGACATACCTCCATGAGCAGATGTGACCCTGCAATATGTGAGCCATTCTTGGATATTGTAACTGCACAGGGAAGCCATAGAGAGTACCTGGCTGGGTACTTGTCATTACGAGTTTCCTAGCTCCATGATGGCTTCACTGTACCCTAAGATGTTTGGTACCAAACATCTCATCTTAATAAATCCTCATTAATGCCAGTGTTGGATCTATTAATAAATGCACACAGGATACACTTTAGAGGGTCCCCTGAAAAGCTACCAAGAACTGGTGTGGTCTCTGACTAGGCCTAGCCAGCCTCCCACCACCAGACATTTTTCTGACCTCATGGGGTGAGAGCCAGCACTCTCAGAGGCCAGGAAAAACGCCTGCTCTGGGTGGAGGTGGTTCACACCTCCTCCAGGCCGGAATGGCTTGCCAGAGTGGGAAACATCAAAGGCAATACCGCCTTTCAAATGTGACCCAGGCATCTCTAGATAGTGGAGGATGCCAACCCCCATTTCTGCTTCACATTTGGCAGGAGAAAAGGTGGGAAAATTAGTTAAACTCGGACGTGTGTCCACATTCAGCCAGCACCACCACTAAGGTGGGGCAGATGATGTGGACAAAACTTTTCCAATTTCTCCATCTTGGCATGGTAGGACATTAGCCTATCGGGGTAGGGCAGTGCTCCTTCCCACAGGAAGTGGTCACCCAGAGGATATAAACACCCTAAAGGTAAGTAGCCCATTGGCTGCTACCCGTCACTGCCTTTAATGCCCCTAACATTAGTATTTAGAGGGCATTCCTAGACCCTGAACTTTAGATGCGTTGGACGCAAAGAAGATCCGGGCACAGATGAGCTGCTGACCTGAGAACTGAAACCCTGCTGCAGAATACTGTCGCCAAACCCTGCCTGCTGCCTTAAGGACTTGACAATCATGGTGTTCTGTCTCGTCCTGCAACTGTGAAGACTCCAAGACCCCAGAGCCCATCTATTCTTCTACAAATCACCAAAGAACTCCCTTGGAGTAGAGGTACTACTGCCCTGCAGGCACTGAACCCATAGAATCCGGTTTCTCGACTTTATGCTCTGTGGCGACTCTGATGCAGTACCCAAACCAAAAGTTGCACACCAGCTCTGGATGATCAAATCTTTCTACCCACCAAATGAGAAGACACCAGGATCTACTGAAGCCGTGCCGCACCAATGCCCGGGGTATCGGACCCTCTGCAGCATACACCGAGACGAAGAGTACAGTCTGGACTCCAACTGTTGTGGAAGCAACCACCCATTGAGGGACTTTGAGACCCCTGAGACCCACTTCGTGAGTGGCCCAACTGTCCCAGAATTGCCTCTACAACTCGTCTGCTACTGACCATGAGGAAATCTTGACGCACGCCGCCGGCTGACCTATCTGCTCTGCACCCGGCCTTGGTAACAACGATCCAGCTGTGTTTCCAGGGTCCTGAGGCCCTTGCAACCAGCTCCCTCGGGTGGGACCCCTCAGGCTTACCTTTAAGTCCCTTTGTGCAGTGTGTTTTCAAGTGGCTGAATCCGGGACGCTCCTGAGAATTCACTGGTGGAACATTGGACCTGGCCTTGCTACTTAACTAACTCCCAAAGATGAACCTTGACATCCAACTGAATGATTTTATATGCATTTTCTTATTTCTTCAGATTGACTTCAATAGTGCGTAATTGCGCACAAAAGTAATTCATTTTGCCAACTTTGAAAATTCATATCTAGAACAAAGTTCTTGGTCTTAAAAATGATAAAATTGATGTTATTTTTGTAAATTGGTCTCAGATTTATTCTTGAGTGTGTGTCTCATTTATTGCCTCTGCGAGTACAACAAAATGCTTATAGCACTACCCTATGATAAGCCTAACTGCTCGCCCACACTACCACAAATAGAGCGCTAGTATTATCTACTTTTGCCTCCGTATTCCAGTCTGGGTCTCACTGGACTGTGTGCACAGTGTACTTCATTTTAGTACACTATATAGAGAGCCAGCGTCCTACAGGGTCATACCATCGAAGATGGTTTTCCTTTCCTGTCTCTTGTATTACTGTGCCGCTCGCCCAATTTGGCTTCCACAATCCATCTTTCGGGAGATGAACAGCCTATTGATATACCTCATACAAGGCATGGGACGTCGTAGACTGCCATTAACCAAACTGTGGCTCCCCACTGATGGAGGTGGGTTGGTGGTCCCTGTCCTGGAGCTTTATTACCTGGCGGCACAACTGAAATAGGGCAGCTTACTGGAGACGTTGTCGATTGGGGGATAATAGTGACTGCCGTACGCTTCCTCCCCGCCCATACCATGCTACTGGCCACACTGATTAGCCCTAATGCTTGAACAGGAGTTGAATATTCTGGTCTCCTGCTGGATATCCTGCAATATGTATGGGCCTAGGATTTGCAGGAAACACACTTGACAGTTTCGTATGCGAAGGACCTCTCCCTGTCGGCATTACTGCAACGCCTGCTTGAGGGATATTGTTCAGGTTTGTGGGAGAGAAGGGGTTTCGAAAGTGCTAGGGAACTGGTATGCAGGTGGAAACCAAGGTACTTCATGGATCTCGTAAATGAATATATGCTCTACCCTCCCACTGCTTTTTAATGTATGGGGCAGTGGCGGCAAACATGAGGAGGACAGGCAAGAATCCACTGAACATAGAGGCCTAGAAACCATGTAGAAATAACGCAAAGGGGAACGCTGGCTGGTAGGAAATTTGTGCCGGCTCGGTGCTCCCACACAGGAATGTGAGAAAAATGTGAGTTTATTTCGCCAAATTTGTGGTTTGCAGGGGATTCTGTGTAGGAAAATGTTGGGAGATCCATGCACCTCCCTGGACTCCCCTGGGTGTCTAGTTTTCAGAAATGTCTGGGTTTGGTAGATTTCCAAAGATGGCAGCTGAGCCCGGGACCAAAAACACAGGTGACTCCCTAGCAAAACCAGGTAGTTTTGCGAGAGATAATTTTGAAGTCTCCATAGTACGTTTTGAGCCATTACTAACCCTGGGCATAATACTTTGCTACGCTCATGGAGCATGCAAAGTTTGTGTTACTACGCACTACGCAAATTGCACGTAGTAGAGTAAAAAAACTCTGCTAATCAACGTAGCGTAGCAGCAGTATATTAAACACATACAAATGCTTTGTTAAAGCAATTTTCTATGCTAAAAAGCATATAACAAATTCACAAAAGTGAACTTTGACAATGAAAATAACAAGCAATGAGAGAGGTGATGATTTTGGGTTCCCCCCTAACCTAGGGGGAGGACCAAGCAGATGCCTTGAACACAAAAAGCATAACATGTGAACGATTCAGTGGTGGTCCCTTCCTCCTAGGACCACCCCAAGCACAGTTATGGGCAAAAATACAATCCCAACCAAAGGCCCTGCAAAGCATTATGGGACGAGATTAGCAGTGGGCAGTGAATATTATAGTGTCCAATATCAAAATAATTCTACAAAGAGCTGCAGTTCAACTAGTCGTTACTAGATGTCCCTCACGAGTCAAAGGCAAAAGCATTGAAATTATTAATACATCAAGCTGCAGTTCCACTAGTCGTTACTAGATGTCCCTCACGAGTCAAATGCAAAAGCATTGAAACCCTTTCATGAAGCTTTTGCATTTGACTCGGAGTGGACATCTAGTAACGACTAGTGGAACTGCAGCTCTTTGTAGAATTATTTTGATATTGGATACTATAATATTCACTGCCAACTGCTAATCTCGTCCCATAATGCTTTGCAGGGCCTTTGGTTGGGATTGTATTTTTGCCAATAACTGTGCTTGGGGTGGTCCTAAGAGGATGGGACCACCACTGAATCGTTCAAAAGATGTGCTTTTTGTTTTCAAGGAATCTGCTTGGTTCTCTCCCTAGGTTAGGGAGGATACCAAAATCATCACCTCTCTCACTGGTTGTTAATTTATTGATTTCACTTTGTGAAATGCTATATGCATTTTAGCATATAAAGACAGAGATACTTATTTTGTCTTAACTTTCACTGTGCAAGATGCCTTTGGCAATTATTGTACAGTGCAGTCCAGCACACAGCTACGCACTACGCAGTTTGCATAGCTACGTGTAGTTCAAAATGTACTTCACGTAGCTACGTGTAATGCTACTACGCAAACTACGCCCAGGGTTAGCCATTACCTGTCGCAGGTACTAGGCCTACCCACACAAGTGAGGTACCATTTTCATTGGGAGACCTGGGAGAACGCTGGGTGGTAGAAAATTTGTAGCGTGCCTGTGATCCGACAACTTTCCCACATAGAAAAGCGAGGAAAACAACATATTTTTAGCTAAATTTGAGGTTTGCAGACGATTGTGGGTAGGAAAATGTTAGGCGATCCACGCAAGCTGCACCTCCCTAGACCCCCCTGGACCCACCTGGGTGTCTAGTTTCCAGAACTGTTTGGGTTTGGTAGGTTTCCCTAGATGGGCTATTGCCTCCATCTGCCTCCTGGAGGGGAGGGGGGGCAGAAAGACTGTGAAAAATGTTTTAGAGGGTGGGGGCATTGGCATGCCAATTCTGGGCTGCCCTCACCCTTCAACTACAAAACAACTGTCCATGACTGCCTGGTGGGCTTTCTGCCCCCCCAGGGGGAGGCAGATCAGGGATAATAACCCCCATTTTCCCCCCGGGGGGCAGAAAGACTGAGAATGTTGTTTGGGGGTGTGGGGGCATTGGCATGCCCATTTTGGGCAGCCACCCAGGATATGCCCTGCCAGTCCCAGCAACAACAATCTTCACCCGGTTACAGCGGCCACAGCAGACAAAATGGGCACATCGAAAGGGAGCCAACACATCAGTTTAATATAATCACCTCGAGTCCTTTGGGCATGCCATATTCGCTGTCGGGAGCCTACTGCCCTGCTTGTCGGCAGAACCCAAATTCAAACACCCATAATCAAGATAAACTTGATTCACTTTTCCACACACCGGAAATAGATAAGCATAATTGCCAGGACCTCAGTCAGGGTAAAGCAAATGACAAGACATCATGCCAAATAAGTCACCCAGGATCCACCACCCATATACCACTCACCCAAAATAAGGTATCACCCACTATATTCTCTGGCCGCCTGAGCGAGCCATCCTCAGGGTACTCGCATCACCGGGAAAATTGCACTCGCCAATCATCAGTAGAACAAAGTGGCCCATTAACATCCCCAGTCTGGCCTCACCTGCTAAACAAAATGGACACTATCAGCAAGGCAATGACCCTCCACGCAGACAAATTGGACACCCAAGTCGACCTCCTGAATATCCTCGCAATCCATGTTCAGGGGGTCGAACAAAAGTTGCATAGCTTCAATGAGATGATCCTGAGGGTGCAGCGAGACCGGGAAACAGCTTATCAAATGTGTCAATGCCACTGCACCCAAATTATCGACAAATTAGCCTCAGTGCCAACTTTACTGACAGAACTACTGGTTACAACAAGAGAAGTTTCAACCAAGCCTGCAACACCAACAGAGAACGAAAAAGAAGCTCTAAAGGAAAACGACTCGGACTGTCTCAACTCCACCGTGGGGCACAAAAACAGTAAAATAGGATCAACCCCCGGACCAATCAAACTAATCAAGACAACAACAACCACATCTAATCTACCAAGCGTACTTGACAATTCAGGTGCCTCGGATTTATCACTCCAAGTTCAAAGCAAGCAGTCTCCATCAAGACAATTAAAATTATCCAAGCCACTAACTAAACGGGAGAGAAAACGACTGAGAAAGTCCAGAAAGAGCAAACATACAAGCCAGGCATTAGATGTAATCCGGGCAACATCCGTTCAAAACGGAATTCCCCAAGAAGATAAAGTACCTCAAAATAGCATGGAAGCAGCAAGTCTCAAGGAGCAATCGACCTCACCTCCTACGCTGCCCGCCACTCTAAGTACCTCAATCCATAACACAAGGGAGCCATCTCCGCCAGAAAAAATATATAGTTTATTCAAACCTGCAGCAAGTAAGGTGAAAAACAATCTAAAAACTCAGGCCACACAATTAACAGTAGGAAGCACCACGATGGCAATAAGGGAAACAAGACCGGGTGAGGCTACCTTGACCCAGGAAAATGGCCCAGGAGTAAGCAGTAATCCAGAAACAAACAGGGGAGGTTAAATCCATACACAAAAAAACACACCGGAATACCGAGATCTATTTTCGATTTTCTCGGGGTCCAAGGTGGCGAAGAAAGAAACCAGAAGGAGCTCAGTTAATGAGTGGCAGTACGACCTGCCAAACAATAACAAATTGGTCTTTTATCCCCAATATGTCTCAAGGGGAACGCATGACACTCTCAACAGAAGTGTATTGCTCAAATTATTAAAAGCTCTCCCCCTCTTGAGCCATATCAATACCAACGACATCGAAAGCATCGAGTTCAAACAAAACTCGAGCCTTATGGGTCAAGAACTCACAACAGCCACATTCATCAATAATACTCTCACCGAACAGATTTGGCAGCAGAAGGACACGTTTGCTAAATGGGGTATCGAGCTAAAAAAGATAGTCCCTCCCTGTTACCCCAGCCCACTACAACTACCACCTCACACAATGTGTCTGTTAAAAGGGGCAATCGGCCCAGATCAACGCAGCCTAACAAAGGATAAAGAGTCCTCGGTCAGGAAAATCACCATCACCTTTGACCATCCTGAAGCTAGCAAGCTCTCAGATTCCCGGCACTTGAGCATGGCAGTCACCCCCTCGGGAAGGGCATGAATAACCCCCTCAACAACTCCATATATATATCAAGGTTGCAACAAATGTTCCTGGAACGTGCACGGCCTGCACACAAAACTAGAAGATCCCGACTTCATGGATTTCATAACACAGCACAACATTCTTCTTTTTCAAGAATCTTGGCAGAAAACCCCCTCCCCAATAACCGGTTACAAAGAATTTCACAATCCGGCCAAAAGAGCCACTAAATACGGAAGAGCAAAAGGGGGCCTCTCCACTTTTATTTCAATAGAAATCCCATAGCATGCTTCTATTATAGACTTAGATTGTTCTTGGATGTTATGTGTCAAATTAGATGCCTCGTTGTCCCACAGTCTTCTTATACTCAACATCTACATTCACCCGGCATCCAAACAAAAGAGGCCAAGAATCGAACAACTAATTACATCATTAACAACATTAAAACTAGCCTACCCAGATGCAAACATCATACTGTCGGGCGACTTCAACATGAATCTACAACATGACAGGAATAAGGACACAACAGAGGCCACACCAGCCCCCAACCAACAGGACACCCTCGGTAAGAGATGCGCAGCCCGCCTGAATGATCTCTCAATGTGTGTACTCAATGGTCAAAGCCCGACAGATTGGCCCCCAGCACACACAAGGGTCACCCAAAAAACATGCTCAACCATTGACTACACCTTCACGGACTATGACCTTCTCCCGTACATTGAGAACTTTCAAATAAAAGTTAGGGCGGAAAGCGATCAGCAACCACAATCTTTTACTCTATTAGGAAGTTTTGCATTTCCAGAGA
The DNA here is from genome assembly GCA_963921515.1 of Calotriton arnoldi. Lineage (NCBI taxonomy): Eukaryota > Metazoa > Chordata > Amphibia > Caudata > Salamandridae > Calotriton > Calotriton arnoldi. The sequence continues at coordinate 61,957 of CAWUFW010019428.1, forward strand.
AACCAATGGCGATGTCTTCTTTAACACAATGTTATAACTTAAAACGCCTTTCCTGGAAAAAGGAAAATATTGAGGACATCACATGCATATATACCAGCCTCTTGGAAAGATTTAATCTAGAAACACGGAGCATAAAGGCCTGGGAGTTCTTCATCCACGTCATAAACAATACATTTTCCAAGCACGACCATGGCCATAAAGCAGGAAACTTAAAGGGGGCATCCTGGTTCACCAACTGTCTGAGGAAACAAAAACAACAACTAAATAAGTACCTTAGACAACTACGATCTCGGGGACCAGAACATCACCAGGAAATCCTGCTTTTAATTGCAAAAGCAAGAAAGGAGCACAAAAGAGACATTAGATTGGCCAAAAAAGAGTACAATGAACATATCTGGGCAAAACTTCTCCATGCATGTAAACTAAGGGACTCCAAGCGCTTCTGGGATCATATCAATCAGCTAACTAATGGCAGGAATCAACATCATAACTCGGATGTAATGGAAGCAACTTGGAGAGCCCACATCGAACGCCTATATAACGAAACTCCATCTTCAATTGCCCCAAACAGCGGAACTTCAACAGGAAATGGGGCTGGCGGCGGAGGACAAGTCAACGACATTCTGACCCACTGTTAGACCTGTCAGCCCTAGGGTGGTCTTGTCCTGTTTTCTTCCCTTTTGCGCCTCATTTTTGCCATCGTATTTTTACTGGACCTAGGTCTCCGGGCGCCTTGCCACTGCTAACCAGTGCTGAGGTGCAGGTGCTCTCTCACTCAAGATGGCTGCCACAGGCCCCTGCTACTGCAGAGAGGCCTTGCACACATACACACTAGTAGCCAGGGTCAGGCTGGGACATAGGGATACAGTATCCATTCCGTCCCCGCCTCTGGGCCACATAGCCAGATATGTGGAAGGTTCCAGAACCTTCCAGGCTGTGGGAGGAGTTATGTTTTGCCGCCTTTAGGAGGGTCACCTGACCTAGGGGTATAAGAGGCTTGGAGGGAAATCTTTTAGTCAGTTGGGGCACCACTGATCCTGGGAGAACCTCTGCCGGAGTACAGGCTTTAGGGCCTAGGGGGGAGACCTACACTACTGCTGCTGACAAGGCTTAGGCCCTGCTGTAGTAAGTTAGCTGAGGAACGCCCACCACCCACTGACCTTGCCCAGCGTGAGGGGACCCAGGGAACCACCTTCAGCGTGCTGGGAAGAACATCAAGCACTCCCAGAACCACCAACTCATTCCCCCCTCATAAGAAGAAACTTCTGACAAGAAACTTTTGACAAGAAACTAATAATAAGAAACTTCTGACAAGAAACTCCTGACAAGAAACTCCTAAGAAGCAACCAATCTGGAACAGCCACAAGAAACCTTAATTTGGGGAGGCCTGACCGTCCAGCAAGGCCTGAAACCTAAACTGCCACACTGGGGATCACCAGGTAAAGCGCCGTGCCCTGAAGCGCTAGACCTTCTCCCCCTATCAACTCTTGCCTGCTGCTGGGCTGCCCCCCAAGCACCTTTCCAGTCAGCCCTGCCCACAGGCTGCTGGTGCGCCCCGCGTTCTGTCTCCACGAGGGAGAAACTGCCCCCCTCAGGTCACTGACCTCGTGGAAGGAATCACCGCCACGGCCGCCGCCGCATGAGGAGAAGTGCTGCTGTGAGGGAAGCCCTCCTCGAGGCCGTGTGGTGAGGTGTGCCGTCCGCGCCCTCACCGAAGGAAGCGCTGTGGTGAGGGAGGCTGTCGCGATTCTTCAGCGTAGGTCAGGAAAGATGGGTTTCCCTGCACCTACAGTTAAGGCTCTTTTCCCCTGTATGCATGTTACCAGGTCTATTGGCAGATGGCGCATGGCTGACTACATGTCCCAGAATCCCTTGGGACGTAATGCTGGTAGATGGATAAGGAGACGCCTGGATTTCCGGTCCTATAAAGCCCCTCCCCTTCCTGGGGTCGGGGCTTGACAATCTCACCTGTTTTTGAATTCAAGTAAGCTGATGGTATTCCCCGCAGGATTTCTGAGTTGGATTCGTTGTTTCCTGCTGAAGCTCTTTTCATCAAGCAAGGCAATTGCTTTCCGAGGCCCGGGCTTTCTCTGAGGAGTGTTCCAGCTGGTTCACATTAATCACCGATGCTGACATTTCTTCATTCCGAAGTGTTTGAAGGGTTGCTCTAAAGGTCAGAGGATTCTGTTTCTTCCCGGCGTTGGAAATGCAAGGTATTTAACCTCACTCGGAAAGGAAGTGCTGGAGTGCTCCTTCTGCTTTTTGAGACAGTTTATTTTTTGTAATTTTTTCCACGCTTGTCTTCTCTTTTGGAGCCTGTGCCTACAATCTACGCTGTGCTTGCAAACAGCGGTGGGGCGCGCAATTGCTCAGTGGTATTGAACTTGAGCTTGTGACTACTGCGTGCACAACTTTATTCCTTCGCTACTATGCTGTGATATTAACAGCGTTCTTATGCTCTTTTATGGTGCTATTCATAGTCCTCTTAAAGCACCATTTACCGTGACTTTGTTTTTTGAATGAAATCATCCTTGGGTTCTGTGAGCCCATAAACTCCCTGGCATTCCAGTTCTTTGTCTCTCAGTGTATGGTCTCTCTGGGATTGGATAGTCTCTGAACCTTCTCTAAAGAATATTGCTGCTTGTTATATTAAGTGAGTATCTGACTATACGAGCATCCTGCTGTTTCATATGAATGAATCCCTGAGTTATTTCTCATATCCCTCTCTGTTCTTCTATCTGCAGCTTATGTTTGTGGGGTGACTTCTGAAGTTATACCGAGCCATAGACCAGACTTAAAGTGTAAGAAGACTCCAGCACAGCAGCAGAGTTTATTATTTATCCCTTTTCCCTATTCCCCGGGGTGCTTCCTTACATAGTAGTGTATATCTCCTCTGTGTGTGGTTGTGCTCAGGGGAGTAGGGGGCTTCTCTACACTCCATCGTCCCCGCTGGTGGTACTAAAGGTTAGTGGCATTACTTGTTTTGGCGCTGCTGACACATCCTGACAGATTGTCAAGCCCAAGACTATAGTCTAGCCTGGACGATGGATACTAACGCCGTTTTGACCTCCCTCTTGGAGAGCCTATCGTCTCTTCAGCAGGAGGTGCAAACTTCCCGATCAGAAAACCAGGAATTGAGGAAGGAGATGGGTACGTTACGCAGGGAAGTAGCAGGCCTAACCAGGAAGGGTAAACCCGATAGTACAGGGGCTGGTGCCTACATAAAAGATTGGACTCTTCCTCCTCCAATACAGGCCAATCCACCACACCCTCTAGGAAAGACGCAGGGAACAGGGTTCTTTTCTGCGCCACAAGTATCCACTCATTCTTCTGAGTCTATTCCCACGGTCCACATATTACAAAATACAGGGATTCCCTTGGCTCCCCTGAACGCTTTTTGGGGACCCAAAAAGTTTGAAACCTTCCTGAACCAATGTAGGTTACACTTCTTATGTAAACCTGCGGTTTTTCAAGATGAACAGGCCAAAACAGCCTTTATGATGTCTTACATGGGGGCAATGCTGCTAGTTGGACTATACCGTTGATGGAGCGAAATGACCCCATTCTACACAACTTCACGAATTTTTGTTTGGAGATGAGAAAGTTGTTTGATCGTAAATCCCACATGATGACTCTAGATCGGGAGCTTATAACCCTTAAACAAGGATCTCAAGATTTATTGACATATATAACCACGTTTAACCGTCTTGTGGTGGAAACTGACTGGCCCCAAGAAAACGCACCACTCTGTTTTACCAGGGACTGCGCGGAGAACTAAAAGACGTCCTGTCTCAAGTGGTGCAACTACCCCAGACTTGTGAAGAGATGATAGATCTCACTGTGCAATTGGACCACCGATTACAAGAAAGAAAAGGGGACAGAACCCGAGGAGAGAACCGTTTCTTTGTTCCCAGGTCAAAATCAGTAACTGAAGAACATACTAAAGGAATAGAAGGAACCGAACCCATGCAGATCGGTGGCATTCGAGGACCCCTCACAACGGAGGAAAGAGAAAAAGACGGAAGCTGAAATTGTGTCTTTATTGTGGGAAGAGTGGACACTTCATCAAGGAGTGTCGCGCCAGAACTAAAATTCCAGAAAAACCAAACACTCAACGGACACAAGCGGCATTACTTCAGCAATCTGAAAGGATTGAGGTGGCGGAAAACTAAAGAGCCTGAGCCAGGAAGAGATCTCTGGATTGGGTGGTGAACAAGAAAAGATCTCATCAGTAATAGCCAACACCATACAAGCATCAGTGGCGCATTTGAATGTGTGCATAACTCTATGGATTACCGAAGAAACACCACTAAAGATGTCTGCCTTGCTGGACTCAGGAGCAACTGGGAACTTTATAGACCAGAAGTACGCTCAAAACATTGGGGTACTGTGTGAGAAAAAGACGTCCCCTGAACCTGTGAAAGCTGTAGATGGGACGGCACTGACGTCAGGTCCAGTACGATACCACACTATTCCCATAACAATGCAATTCGGCAATGACCACTTCGAGACCATCCAGTTTGACCTCATAGATGCCCCACAATTCCGTCTTATTCTAGGGATGCCATGGCTGACGCTACATGATCCTGTCATTCGATGGGCGGCTCGTACCGTTACCTTGAATTCTGAATATTGCAGAGAGCATTGCACCAAACAATACGTTCACCAGAAAATGAATTGCGATACTCAGGCAGGTCTTTTGGCCACTGGGTGCGAAGACACCCAGTATTGCTGTTCCACTACCTTGCCTAACGTCTATGAGGAATATCAACCTGTATTCGATAAACAGAAGGCTACCCAATTACCTCCTCACCGGACCTATGACTGTCGCATAGATTTGATGCCTGGATCAGCTATTCCCTGTAGCAGAGTGTATGCCCTTACCGAGCCAGAGACACAATACTTAAAAAACTATCTGGAAGAGAATCTTGCCTCTGGTTTCATCCGGCACTCCTCGTCTCCAGCCTCGTCCCCTCTCTTCTTCATTCCGAAAAAGGATTGTGACGATCTTAGGACCTGTATCGATTACAGAGCGCTCAACAGGATCACCATAAAAATCGGTACCCCCTACCACTCATTCCTGTGCTTCTGGACCAGCTCAAGGGTGCTCGAATCTTCACGAAACTGGATTTACGGGGTGCCTACCATTTGGTGAGAGTTAAAGCCGGTGACGAATGGAAGACAGCATTCCGAACCAAATTTGGACTATATGAGTATCAAGTGATGCCCTTTGGGCTATGTAACGCCCCAGCTGCCTTCCAGTATTTTATGGATGAAGTACTTCGGGGGTATTTAGAAACATTCTGTATTGTCTACATTGATGATATTCTTATCTATTCATCAACACCCCAAGAACATGTTGCCCATGTGAAGGCGGTCCTGGATAGACTTCAACAACATTCGTTATTTGCAAAACTAGAGAAGTGCCTTTTCCATGTAGAAGAAGTCGCCTTCCTGGGTTACATTATCAACGCTCAAGGGTTCCAGATGGATATGGGCAAAGTAGAAGCAATTACGCAGTGGAAGGCTCCTCATAACGTTAAATCCGTACAGAGATTCTTGGGTTTCGCTAACTTTTACCGGCGTTTCATCAAGGAATTCTCAAAGATCATACACCCTATATCCAGTTTGTTGAGAAAAACACACCCTTTATATGGAGCAAAGAAGCAGACCATTCGTTTCAAACATTAAAAGAACGATTCACTCAGGCTCCTATCTTGCGGCATCCTGATTCTCAATTACCCTTTGTCGTAGAAACAGATGCCTCTCAGTACGCCATAGGGGAGTGTTATCACAAAGACATCCGGATACAGGACAGCTCCATCCTGTGGCTTACTTTTCAAAGAAACTCACCCCCTGTGAAGTGAACTATTCCATCACCGACAAAGAACTGCTAGCCATAAAAAGAGCCTGTGAGGAATGGAGGCATTACTTGTTAGGTGCACATCACACTATCGAAATGTATACAGACCATCGCAATTTGCTGTTTTTAAAGACCGCCAGAGCCCTAACACCTCGACAACTGCGGTGGTCCCTCTTCTTCTCTGATTTTGATTTCATTATCAAGTATCGACCAGGTCCCCAAAACGGTAAATCAGATGCCCTTTCACGTATTGAAGAACCAGAAAGGAGTACACAGGAAGATATTTCCGAACCGCCCACAATCCTCCCTGAAACAGCATTTCAAGGTAAAACACTTGCATTAATTACATCGCAAGACTTCTTGGAGGACTTAAAGGTGTCCTTAGCAAATTTGGATGTTCAGGCCTGGAAACAAGGAGACCCAGAACACCGAACAGAAATCGGAAATCTGCTATATCATGATCACGCTTTGTATATTCCTGATGCCGTCTTGCAACTACGAGTACTGGCTTGGGCACATGATTCAACGTTAGGAGGACATTTGGGGGAATACAAAACCATTTCCTGCATAGAAAGATCCTTTTGGTGGCCCACGCTACGAAAAGATACACGAGAATACCTAAAGAATTGCGCCATTTGTGCACAAGGGAAATCCGGTCATTCGAAACCTGCAGGATTACTACGTCCATTGCCCATTCCTCCTCGGCCTTGGCACACGGTGTCTATGGATTTTATTGTGGAAATGCCTCCCTGTGATGGGTACACCACCATCCTGGTTGTCGTGGATCACTTGACTAAAATGGGACACTTTATCCCCTTGAAACATTTGCCCACCTCTTCCGAATTGGCCACCATCTTCCTCCAGCATGTAGTCCGAGCTCACGGAATTCCGAACGTTCTTATCACAGACCGTGGAACTCAGTTCACTTCCCGCTTTTGGAAAGCCTTATGCGAAACCATGAGAGTTGAAGCCAAGTTGTCTACCAGTTACCATCCTCAGACAGATGGAAAGACAGAACGTCTTAACCAGACATTGGAACAATACCTCCGCTGCTTCACTTTACAGAACACCACGGATTGGTACACATTACTTTGGATGGCGGAATTCTCCTACAACAATGTAGAACATTCAACGCTAGGTTGCTCCCCTTTCTTTTGCTTAACTGGACATCACCCTAACATGCTTCCTTTTGAATGGCCAATAGTCTCCAAACATCCTTCCATACATGAACACCATGCCCATCTCAGAGCGGTGTTAATTGATGCCAAGCAGCATTTGGCCGCGGCGCAAGCAGCTCAGAAACTTTTCGCTGACAGAAAGAGGGCTCCAGAACCCGTATACAAAGTGGGAGATAAGGTGTGGCTGGCCACTAAGAATCTCCATCTCAAGGGGGTAGACAAATTGAAACCCAAGTACATAGGCCCCTATAGTGTTGAGAAAGTGATTAATCCAGTGGCCATGAAGTTATCCTTACCCCGCTCTTGGCATATACACCCTGTCTTTCACGTTTCACTACTCCATCCCTGTCCTATGAGCACAAGGTTACAGGAGAGACCTTTACCCTTGGAGATAGATGGTCAGGAAGAATACGAGGTACAGGAAATCCTAGATTCCCGATTGGTGAGGGGACGAGTGCAGTATCTGGTGGATTGGAAAGGTTATGGGGTTGAGGATAGAACCTGGGAACCATTACGCAACCTCCATTGCCCTCTTCTATTGGAACGCTTTCACACCCGGCATCCGGGCAAACCAGGCCGACCGCCGAGACGACGGTCCTTGGGAGGGGGTTCTGTCGCGATTCTTCAGCGTAGGTCAGGAAAGATGGGTTTCCCTGCACCTACAGTTAAGGCTCTTTTCCCCTGTATGCATGTTACCAGGTCTATTGGCAGATGGCGCATGGCTGACTACATGTCCCAGAATCCCTTGGGACGTAATGCTGGTAGATGGATAAGGAGACGCCTGGATTTCCGGTCCTATAAAGCCCCTCCCCTTCCTGGGGTCGGGGCTTGACAATCTCACCTGTTTTTGAATTCAAGTAAGCTGATGGTATTCCCCGCAGGATTTCTGAGTTGGATTCGTTGTTTCCTGCTGAAGCTCTTTTCATCAAGCAAGGCAATTGCTTTCCGAGGCCCGGGCTTTCTCTGAGGAGTGTTCCAGCTGGTTCACATTAATCACCGATGCTGACATTTCTTCATTCCGAAGTGTTTGAAGGGTTGCTCTAAAGGTCAGAGGATTCTGTTTCTTCCCGGCGTTGGAAATGCAAGGTATTTAACCTCACTCGGAAAGGAAGTGCTGGAGTGCTCCTTCTGCTTTTTGAGACAGTTTATTTTTGTAATTTTTTCCACGCTTGTCTTCTCTTTTGGAGCCTGTGCCTACAATCTACGCTGTGCTTGCAAACAGCGGTGGGGCGCGCAATTGCTCAGTGGTATTGAACTTGAGCTTGTGACTACTGCGTGCACAACTTTATTCCTTCGCTACTATGCTGTGATATTAACAGCGTTCTTATGCTCTTTTATGGTGCTATTCATAGTCCTCTTAAAGCACCATTTACCGTGACTTTGTTTTTTGAATGAAATCATCCTTGGGTTCTGTGAGCCCATAAACTCCCTGGCATTCCAGTTCTTTGTCTCTCAGTGTATGGTCTCTCTGGGATTGGATAGTCTCTGAACCTTCTCTAAAGAATATTGCTGCTTGTTATATTAAGTGAGTATCTGACTATACGAGCATCCTGCTGTTTCATATGAATGAATCCCTGAGTTATTTCTCATATCCCTCTCTGTTCTTCTATCTGCAGCTTATGTTTGTGGGGTGACTTCTGAAGTTATACCGAGCCATAGACCAGACTTAAAGTGTAAGAAGACTCCAGCACAGCAGCAGAGTTTATTATTTATCCCTTTTCCCTATTCCCCGGGGTGCTTCCTTACATAGTAGTGTATATCTCCTCTGTGTGTGGTTGTGCTCAGGGGAGTAGGGGGGCTTCTCTACACTCCATCGTCCCCGCTGGTGGTACTAAAGGTTAGTGGCATTACTTGTTTTGGCGCTGCTGACACATCCTGACAGAGGCCCCTCGAGTGAGTGTGGTGAGGTGCGCCGTCCGCGCCCTCACCGAAGCCTCCAAATTGCCCCCAAGACATCACCGCCGGGCCCGGGGCCCCACCGCCGAAGTCGCGGCCGAAGAAATCACCGCCGCAGCCCAAGGGGGCCACGTGAAGAAGCCGTGGCCTAGCGCGATCCGCGAGGCCTCCAGGCCCTGCTGACGCCGTTGCTGGGCAACCGGGAATGCCGGCCGCGCCCCCGGGAAGGCCGCGCAGCGATTGGGCGCCGGCTCCCGCCACGCCCCCCAGCGCCGACGGAGGCCGAGGAAGAGCTCCGGCCGTGCAGAGGGAGACGGGGAGCCGGCCGGAGAGGACTGCCGGCTCCCGCTCCCCTTCCCGCAATCCCGTAAGCCCGCAAAGCCACTCACTTGATCCCGGGGGCCGGAGGAGGGTGATACCGGCCCCCGCAACGTCCCGCAAATCCCGCATCCACTCACTTGATCCCGGGGGGCGGAGGAGGGTGATACCGGCCCCCGCATCGACCCGTAATTCCGGCCAGAAGGCCGAGGCACCCCGACCGGGCCCCGCCCTTCAGAACACGGGCCGGGCCTGGAGATCGCCAGTCGCAAGGAAGCGCGACCAACGACCACGCATCAGGTGAGCCCAGGAGGCCCCTAGGGCCCACAGAGACGCCACTGGGGACCGGGGGCCACCATTAACCCTTAGATTAACCTGTGTAACTTTCCCCATGAGGCGAGGCCCCGGAGAGGAGTGGGCCTGGCCTGAAATTAACCCCCGAGGGACACAGAAGCCCCAGAATACAGGACATGTTGAGGGGTTCCCCACATTGTTTATTAATTTAATGCTGATGCCTATTGTAATTATTGCCTAGGCCTATGCTTATAACTGCAAAGTCTTTACCTAAGGGGGAAGGTGATTAATTGAATTGAGCTGAAGTGTACACCGCCAAGAGTTGAAGTGTTTTATGTTACAGGTGTACTGGAGTTGCGACGCCCACTGTACTGAATGTGGGTGCGCCTAGATTAATGCAGGCCTATTGAAATGTAACGTGAAAAGCCTTCTTTTAAGTAATTGAATATGCTTGAAGTGAACTGCATGTTTAGGCCCATGTTTTATTAATGCACCTTGTGATCATTATTGGTGCTACGTTTAGGAGATGATTCCTGCGGCCTTTTAGTGGCCTACAATGTTGATGAGCTATGATGCTTTAATAAGAATGTGCACCAGTTGAGTAATGCAATGATTTTAAATGTAGATCTGAATTAATCTGCCTCATCTGATGCTGCCTGGATTTATATAAAAGATCTTGATTTTAAATACACAAGCCTGGTGTGGTGTCCTGTTATTGCGTCCGCATTCCTGAGTCAAAGTAAGAGTGTGCTGCACAACTGCCTTACACATTGCCTTCGCGTGTTTTCCCGCCTCGCGCCATGCTACCGTGGCGGACTCGGTAACCCCGGTTCCAACACCCACGAATCACCCGAAATTTCAGAGTCATTTTCTGTTAAACAAGTACTAAAAATAATAAAAAATGTAAAACCCGAGAGAGCTCCAGGTCCCAATGGACTACCAAATGCCCTGTTTCGGCATGACCCTCCATTTTGGTCTTGTCTCCTGACTCCCCTTTTACCAAAGCTGTAACATGTGGTCTGATTCCTGAGTCCTGGAGAGGAAGCATCCTTAACCCAATCCACAAGTCGGGTTCCCGCTCGGATCCCTCCAACTACAGGTTGATTGCACTGATGGATGTGGAGGCGAAATTATACGCATCTAACCTCTTGGTTGAGTTAGAGGCTTGGGTTAGCCGATCAAACTTAATACCCTACATGCAAACTGGATTTCGGGCAGGGATGGGCACCCTCACCAATATCTCAGCGGTTACTCTCATAGTCAATCAAGCCGTTGCAAAATCTAGGCCTTTGTATGCCTGCTTTATCGACCTAAAAGCGGCTTTCGATAAAGTTTCAAGAGCTAACTTATGGGCAAAAATGCAAGACTGGGGGGTCCCGCCACGACTCCTGGCGGCTATCATCAATCTGTATTCACACACGTGGGTCCAAATCAAGAAAGGAGATGGGTCCAGTTTAACTGGCAAAATTCCAACATTCAATGGGCTAAAACAGAGTTGCGTATTAGCGCCCTGTCTATTTAACATTTACACCTCCGACCTTGATAAGCGCCTTTGGTTAATCCAAGCCGACCCTCCGAAATTGGGCAAAATACCGACACCGTGCCTCCAATATGCCGACGACATCGTCTTGCTAGCACAAACTCCTGTGGGCCTACAGAAACTGGTTACAGAATTAGGAGCCTACACTACCCTGAACCAACTTACGATTAACCACCAAAAAACAAAAGTTATGTGTTTCTCCAAATCCAATAAAACATCGAAAAGGCATACTTTTTCCTGGAAATTGGGTGAGCATCCACTGACCAGGGTTACGTGCTATAAATACCTAGGCTTTCAGCTAGATTGCAAGCTTAACTTTAAATTACACTTGGACCAAGGCCGTATGAAAGCCAAACAACTGTTGTTCGCTTTTAAAACCCTAATGAAAAAACTTATAGGATGCTCCACCGGCCATCTGCTGAAAGTGATTGCCGCAAAATTTTTACCTTCCATATCATACGGCTCGGAAATTCTGAACACTAAAGATGCCACAGTCCTAAACACAGCACAATCCACACTTTTTAAGAGACTGTTTTCAATACCGCTACATACCTCACAGGCACAAATCCGCCTAGAATATGGATTAAAAAATCAGATCATGGCCAGACAAGGTGCCTTAGTAAAATATTACTGGAGGATGAGGGAGGCAGAAGACAACACCCTAGTCCATCATTGTTGGGTCGAGATTGAAAACCAAATGAGCCTAGTCAATTCAACCACAACAGCCCTGAAGGAATCCCTGTCTGCACTACAGCTAGAGGATGCTTGGCTCACCCTCGCAACGTACTCCGGATTTAAAAGCGTAGTCAATAACACCATTAAGCGGACCTCTTTATTAACTGATAAAACGACCTTTGCAAAAAAAATCATGCCTGGGCTGTGATACAGGCCTACCAGAGGCTGAAGCCGCAACAATACCTGTTGGAACAATTCTCCCATCAGAAAAAGTATTATCTGACTTTGCTACGAATGGGATCTTTCCCCTCAAAGGATTTGACCCCAAAATGGAAACAAACATGGCCATCAAAGGAATGCCGCCTCTGTGGTCAAGGGGAAGAGTCACTACTACATTTACTATGTACTTGCCCTTTCTTATTGGAAACTTGAAAATCCATCCTTCGGGAGGTTCTAAGGAAGGAACAAATAAGAACATGTAGAGCAGCGGTCATTAAGTGTCTTGGAGGGTCGTCGATTCCCCTGTCCTGCAGAGCCATAATACTTTGGAAAATCGCGGAAAAAGAACTGGCAAAAAGCGACTCTAGCCAAGTAGCCAATTAATTGGCACATATTTCCCAAATGCACTGTTATACTTGTCATTATTTTAAAATAATAAGCTGCCCCTTATTGTGATGTTGACCTCAAGCCCTTTTTATGTTTTTAAAATGTATACTCTAAAGCATTGCGTTTCATGATGGTTGTCCATTCTTTTATGATTTTTAATGAATCAAATAAAAGTATATTTTGACTTGACTATATACACAAATAAAATAAATCCCTGGTGCCTAGTGTACTTTCTGCCTCCCCGGGGGGGGGGGGGCATATTGGGGGATATTGCCCCATCTACCCCCCAGGGGGAAAGAAAGACTGACTGTATGCAAAAACGTTGGGGGGAGCAAAAGCCCTTGCCAGAGGGGCCGCTTCCCCCTCCCTGGTGCTTAGTGGGTAGATCCCTGCTTGGAGATCACCCTCCAGCTACTCTGTATTTCACAGCACTTTGGATAAACTCCACTAGAATCGTGTTGAATCTCTCCACTTTTTCGTTTGCCTGAGGATGTGTAAATGTTTCACTCCACACTTGCCTAAAAATTCTGTCACGGTGGAAGAAGTGATTTGAACTCCATTGTCCGTGACCAGCTCCTCAGGAGTCACTTCTCTAGCAAACAGTTCACACAAAAAAACGAATCACAGACTTAGTGTTGAGTTCTGCTACACCACACAAGTCCACCCACCTGGAAAGATTATCCATGTTGACAATAAAGTTTCTCATATAGCAAGGTAATATATGAATAGGTCTCAAAAATAACAATGACAATTCTCTCCCACACCATACCAGGACATAAAACAGACACAGCAGAAAGCACAGTGGTCACCAAATGTTTATCACTCAAACAGCATGGTGCACAATTTCTCACTAATCCTTCTACCTCCACATCGACTCCAGGCTACCAGAAATAATTTCTTATCCTATGCTTCGTGACATTCATACCCAGATGGCCAATATGAGCTGTCTCCAAACTCTTTTGGTGGAAATATCCTGGTGCAATCAATTTATCACCCCTTACCAACAATCCTCCTTTCACAGATAACTCATCCGCCACCTTGCAATAAGATTTAGCAAGTTTTTTCCTTGCTGACCAAAATTTCACAAAATTCATAATCTTGTTCAATACAGTATCCTCCCTCAACCGATCCCACAATACCATCATATCGGAACAAATGACCAAATCTTCAACTTTGGCAATGATACATTCCTTAATTTCTTCCTGTACATCCACCTCACAAAAATCTCCATCAACTAGTAACCGAGACAGAAAGTCCATTCTAACGTCCTTTCCTCCCACAATGTGAATCACACTAACAATTGAACTCCAATAATTTGATAATCTGGCTGTGGCTTTCTTAATTTTGTTTCCAGACAGAATATCAATGAGTGGTCTGTGATCTGTCCTTAAACAACATTTTCTTCCCCAGAGATATGGATTAAACTTGCCAACACCCCAAACACATGCCCACATTTCTTTTTCTATTACACCATATCTTGATTCCAATTCTTTCATCCTTCTGGAAGCAAACCCTACAGTGACTTCCTTCCATCCTTCACTTGTGGTGGCAAAACAGCCCCCATGCCATATGCACTAGCAGCACAGTCACCAAAATATTGCGTCCTTCCACATAAGGCTGTACTGCGGGAGCAGAGTTAATACTTTGTTTGATGTGATCAAAACTTTGTTGACATATTGCAGACCATTCAAATTTTACATTTTCTTTCAAATAAATGCCTAAAGCACCAGTGAGGTCCACAAAATTGTTTTAGAAACTTTGTACAGAATTCACAAAGACCTAAAAAAAAGACCAGAGTTGCTCCTTATCAGTCGGATGTGGTACATTTACAATAGGATCAACAATGCATGGCTTGGGTTTAACCCATCAGATGTCAACACATGGCCTGGGTACTCAACTTAATTTACTCCAAAGATACATGTGTCTTCTCTGATAGTAGCCCCAATGGATTCCAAGGTGGACAACACTCTTTCATAATATTTTTCATGAACTTCTTTCATATCAGCAAATCTTAAGATGTCATACTGAAATATTACCACCTTTGAGATGTTCGCGAACATTTTCCTCATGACCTTTTGAAACATAAATGCAGCTGAGGCCAGCCCAAACTGGAGTGACGAAGCTACCTGCTGACATGCCGCACTAGGGTCCATTTGGACTGCCCTGTAGTACATACTTCCTCTTTTGTAAGCTACACATATAAAGTGAGTAGAAAGCAGTACATTGTATACAGATGTTTCATAATATGGTAAAAAACAGTACAGTTAACATATGTACTTTGTGTATGTCCCTTGTAGTGTAGTAAAAAGCAGTACAGTGTACAGATTTTAGTGTGGTAAAAAGTAGTGTAGTGTGCACATATTTCCTGGTTAGCTGTAAATACCTCTCAGTGCAGAAAAAAGCAATACATGATTCTCATGTTATAATGAAAAGAAGTACATTCTGTACAGATTTCTCATAGTACAGTAAAAGGCAGTGCAGTGTGTTATTAGTTTTCTAACAGTGTAGCAGAAAAGCAGTGAGGTATGCACACATTTTTACTGTGCAGAAAAAATTAGTAGTGTTAAAAGATTTTTCAATGTGTATTAAACAGCACTTCAGAATGCACAATCCATTGTGCACATATTTTTCACATTAAACAGCAGCGTAGTGTGTACAGAAGCCTCAGAGTACAGTAAACAGCACTGAAGTGTACACTGATTTCTCCTCGTGTAGTAAAAAGCAGCGCAGCGGCCCCTTATTTCTCAAGGTGTATTAAACAGTAGTGCAGTATCCACATATTTCTCAGTGCACTAAACAGCATATCATAGTCTAGCAAAAGTAATGTAGTGTGTACACAGAGTGCAGTAAACAACAGTGCAGTGTGCACAGATTCATTAATGCAGCAAAAAGAAGTGCAGCCGACATATTGCTGTCACACAGAAAAAACAGCGTGGTGTGAATGGATTACTCTGTGTAGCAAGATGCAGTGTGCAGATTTCTCATGGTGCAGTAAAAGCAGTGCAGAGTACAGATTTCTCAGTGGAGTAAGGTTTAGTGCAGCGTGCACAGATCCCTCATATTGTAGTATGATGCAGTGCAGTATGCACAGGTTTCTTACAGTATAGTCAACAGCACTGCATTGTGTACAGATTCCTCAGTGCAGTAAAAAAACAGTGCAAAGACTCCTCATAGTGCAGTAAGATGCAATGCAGTGTGCACAGGTTTCTCATAGTGCAGTGAGATGCAGTGCAGTGCACAGATCCCCTCTTTAACACAAATGATCACCACAAACACCCCCAGGGCGGGAAGGAAAGCCCCCCAGAGGCCCCCGGATAGAAGAGCCCAGCTCAGCCCGGCTCCTGCAGAGATTCCCTCCAGGATTATTCAGTCTATTTCTACAAACACAGCAGAAGGTGCTGACAATCTCCTACCTGAGCAGAAACCTGTGCAGACATGTCCAGGCTCTCTCCTCCCCCTGGGAGTGTCATAGAATGGAGTAGAGTGTTGTACAATGGGTTATAAGGGCATACAGTGGAATAGATGATTGTACAGAGCAGTGTAGAGTAGGGTCATACAGTGGAGTGTATTGATGCATAGTGGCACAGAGTGTAGTTGAGTCTTGTAGAGTGGAGATGCATTGGATGGAGTACAGTGTGCTACAGTGGGTTGGTGTAGAGTGGAGTTGTGTACAGTGCCATAGAGTGGGATAAAGTGTCGTACAGTGGAGTAGAGTGCAATAGAGTCAAGTGGAGGGGTATAGCATAGAGTGGACTAGTGTGTTCTAGAGCACAGTGGCTGTGGCGAAGGGCTGCCTAATGATCCTGCCTCCTCAGAACTGTCACACGAAGACTTGCCCCCTTACCTGTCTCCATGTCCCCTCCTCTGTTTTCAGGCCCCGGATGTCGCTCCTAATGAACACTGGCCCTTTAAGGCATCACTGTCGGCCACTCACGTGATGTGGTCACATGATCCCCTCCGGGCCAAAAGGGAAGAAACGGGAGGAATGCCAAGCTCGCCTGGTGAACGCTGGAGAAGGACCGCCGAAGAGAAGAGTCTCTTGGGAACGGAACGTGCAGACCTTCATTATTTCGCCAGGACTCGGGGAATTGTCCACCCAGCGCAACCCGGAAGAGGAGTTCCCGCCCGTGGAGAAGCCGCCACCCGGGACGACAAAAGGAGGGAGCCGGGCCCTTCCCGGCACCACGCTGAAAGCGGCCACGGCCCAGGAGGGTCGTTGCTGCACAAGGTACGTGGTCAGCTGGGGGCTGTCTGGGTTAGGGGAAGACCGGGGTTACGGGGCGAACGCACTGGGGCTCCAGAATAGGCTGAGTACACCGGGATTAGTATCATAGCGTGTAAAGCTCTCCAGGCAGCAGCGCGACTCACGGTGGTGGCTGAGTGCATAGCCCCTCACTCCCTCTCCCTGACTTATCATAAAGCGAAAAGACGTCCCTTTGACCAAACCTTCCTTTCTTTTGTTTGTTTTCCCGGACCCGGTCCTTTTACTGCACGACGAGTTCAACTCTTCCTGTTTCGGGACTTTGAAGCCCAGATGAACTGCTCTCTGACAGAAAGAGAGTGAAGACGTTCTATCACAAAGACTTTACGTTATTCAGGGACATTGTCCTGTGTTTATGAACTAACAAATAAAAGTTCTATAGTAAACCACTTTCTGTCTCACTGTCGCCTTCTCCACCGTGCCACAGTGGCATGGAGTTGCGTACACTTAGTGGCATAGTATAAGGTGGAGTAAAGTGTTGTAGAGTGGAGTGGTATTTGGTACAGTGGAGTGGACTGGTGTGCTGTAGAGTGTCTGAAAGTGTCATAGAGGGGCAGTAGAGTAGAGTGTCACAGAGTGGATTAAAGTGTTGTACAGTGAAGTGGCGTTGAGTAGAGTGCGGTACAGTATGGTAGAGTGGAGTGGGATAGACTGTAGAAGAGTTGAGTGGCATAGAGTAGCGTACAGTGCAGTGGCGTAGAGTACAGTAGTGGAGTAGAGTGGATTACACTGAAGTAGTGTCTCATAGAATAGCGTATATTAACTTGGGTGGAGCGGTGAAGAGGGAGTTGCACAGAGTGTCAGAGTGGAGTAGACTGTCGTAAAGTGCAATAGCGTAAATTAGAGTGCTGTACAGCGGAATTGAGAGGAGTACATTGTTGTACAGCGTAGTGCTATACAGGGAAATATAGTGTGGCACACAGTGGAGTAGCAGTGCAATGGCGTGGAGCGGCATAAACTAGAATAGAGTACAGGGGAGTGGTGTAGAGTGGAATGGGGTACAGTGGACTAGATTAGAATTTAGTGACAACCAGTGGAATAGCGTACAGTATAGTAGTATACACTGAAAAAGGGTACAGTGGAGCACAGTAGAGTGGTGTGGTGTACACTCGAGTGCCTTAGAGTGGAGTGGTGTACAGTGGACGAGGGTACACTGGAGGGGAATAGAGGGGAGTGGCCGAAGGGTGGAGTGGTGTAGAGTTGATTAGCATAGAGTGGAGTAGCGTACCCTGGAGTGTGGTAAAGTAGAGTGAGGTACAGTATAGTGGTGTACAGTGGAATAATGTAGACTGGAGTGGCTTAGAGTGGAGTGGGGTAGAGGTGAATAGCATAGAGTGGTGCACAGTGTAGTGAAGTGTTGTACAGTGGAGTGGGGTAGACTATAGTGGCGTACAGAGTAATAGCGTACAGAGTAATAGCGTACTGTGGAGTGGCATACAGTGGAATAGCGTACAGTGGAGTGGTCAAGAGGAAAGTGGCATAGAGTGGAGTGTCACACAGTGAAATAGCGTAGAGTCCAGTGTTGTACATTGAAGTGGCGTAGAGTATAGTGGCATAGAGTGGACAAGTTTAGAGTGTTAGGTCGTAGAATGGAGTTGCCTAGAGTAGAATAGCGTACTGTGGAGAGTGGAGTAGTGTAGAGTGGAGTGGGGTAGATTGGTGTACAGTGGACTAGCGTAGAGTGGAGTAGGGTATAGTGTATTAGCATACATTGAGGTGGCAAAGCGTAGAGATGAGGAAACTGTTATGAATTGGAGTGGCGTTTCATACAGAAGAGTGGAATGCTGTGTTGTACAGCATTGTAAACTGTCGTAGAGTGTAGAAGAGTGTTGTACAATGTATGGGGATAGAGTTGAGTACAAATTTGGACAGTGGATTGTACAGGAATAGAGTGGAGTACGGTCTTATAGAGTGGCATAGAGTGTAGTAGAGTTTTGTAGAGTGGAGGAGAGTACACTGGAGTGGCAAAGAATGGAGTACCGTATAGTCGAGCGGCATACAGTCAAATGGCGCACACTGGAGTGTCGTAGAGTGGAGAAGCGTACAGCGAAGTAGCGTACAGTAGAGTGGCATATAGTGGAGTGGCGTGGACTGGAGTGGCATAGAGTGGACAGTTGTACAGTGGAGGGCCATACAGTGTAATAGCGCATAGTGTTGTAGCATACAGTGGAGAGGTGTACAGTGGAATGACTTCCAATGGAATAGCATAGAATAGAGTAGCGTAAAGTGGAGTGAGGTAAAGTGAAATAGCATACAGTGGAGAGGTGTAGAGTGAAGTGGCGTACAATGGATCAGCATATAATGGAGTGGTGTAGAGCGGAGAGGGGCACACTGGAGTGGAGTGCCATACAGTGCAATAATGTAGAGTGGAGTGGCATATAATTGAGTAGAATAACGAATACCGTAATCATCAGAGATTCCACGAAGTGCTCCATCAGTTGTCCTTTTTGTGTTGACCCAAGGACATTAATTAGGAGCTTCTTGGCCTATACCTGTGGAACATACCTGTGCCTGCTCCTCCGACCATGCCTGACCCATGCAGACCTCGCTCCTTTGCGTTGAGAGGCTCCCTGTCTCCTTTCCTGTTGTTTCTCTCCGCTGTGGCTCTAACACCTCTCCCACTCTTGCTCCGCTCACTCTCCATTTTCTGGTACTTGCTGCTGTTTCTCTGTTAGTATCTCGCTTTTGTTTTTGCTTTGTCTTTCCTTTGACTCTGTTCCATCTGCCTGTGTTTGCACTTCTACCTCGCTTATTTTTGTATCTTAAAGCTTTACCTTTATCTTTCTTGACTTTATTGCATGTTTTTCAGCCTCACTCTGCCCTTTTCGCTTCTCTTTCCCTGGTTTTGCTGTGCCTATCACTCTTTTCTAAATCTCTTTTTTGCTCATCTCGCCTGTTTTCCACTCATTATTTTCTCCAATTTCGCTCTTCACTTTTCTCTGTGCTTTTTTGTCACTTACTCCACTCTTTTACTTGCCCTTTAGATCTCTTTTCCCCTCTTTCAGCTTCTCCCATGCTCTTTTCCTTTTTCCCGCCTGCTGTGCAATCCTGCTTGCACACTCTCCCAGCTCAACCCCGTGCTGTCCTTCCCTCTTCTGGATCTACCTTATGGCTGCCACAGTGCCAGGAACTCCCCTCTCCACCACTCTCCACCACAACCCCATTGCGACCCACCATGCGTTTAACACTCAGTGCTGCCCGCTGCACTCCTGCTGTGCAGCAGAACATCAAAAGGAATCCTCTTGTGCCACCTGCAAGTTCCCCTGTACTCTCCCCCACCCACCTCTCACCACCCCCGCACTGAAGGCACTCAGCAGCCGACTCACTCCCAACTACACACACCAGACATCTAACCCATCATGCATATACCTAAACATCCGCTCTCTCACCGAATGCTCAACTGATATCTGTGACCTGCTTCACGACCACTCATCAGACCTGCTCTTTCTCAAGTAAACCTGCATGCCTCAGACATTGCCTTGGCTATTCCTCCTGGCTACATAATTGTCAGACAGGATAGGCAACACATGCCCAGGCGTGAATTGCCATTATCTTCAATGATTCTATCCCTTGCACCACCACCTCAGACGCGACCCCTAGCAACATGGAGCACCTGATCTTCAGGCTCCACATCACCGCCAACTTCAGCCTGAGCGACACCCTCATCTACTGTCCACCAGAACAATGCACCAATTCTGCCAGCACAAAAGCAGACTTCATCGCACCCCTCATACTCGACTCAATCACCTTCATCCTCCTTAGAGACCTACATTTCCACCTGGCAGACAACACCAACCCGAACACAACCTCTTTGCTCGAGGACCTGGCCAACCACAGCCTCACCCAACATATGGAAGGGCCCACTCAGGCCCCTGGACACCTAGTGGACCCAATATTCACCACCTTTAGTGACATCACGATAAACAAGCCTACTATGATCACCTGGTATGAGCACTCCCTTGTCACCTTCACCATTCCTATCCCATTTCCACATACAAATGCTGCCGCCAAATCCATATAACAGGACTATAATAAGGTCTCAAATGAATCCTGGATGTCCAAGCTCCAACTTCAACGACGACCACGCATGTGCTGACAACTTTGCACCTCTCAAACCAAACAAAATTAAAAGGAGCAGGCTGCAAACCAGCTGGTACACGCAAGAGTTCAGGATGACTAAGCACCACAGCAAGCAATTAGAATCAGCCCTCTGACTACCACCAGCTGATCTGAGCAACCAAACGCTCCCCACTTGCAGACCGGAGTAAGTAAGTAAGTAAATTTATTATGCATGATTAATTAAAACCGTTGCATACACACGATAATAAGATTCCATAATAATACAATAAATAAAACAGTGTTTAAAAGATCATCAAAGTGCATTGTGTTTAAAACTCGCATTTGGACGTTGCTCTCTTTGACTATTCAAAAGTACATTGTGCATCAAGGGAAACTGGACTAACAGGGGCTGTACCAATTTTAGCGGTCATCGTTTTATGTCCTATTAAAGTATGCGTTTCTTGTGCTTATAGTCTTCGCCTAGTCGGTTATGGTTGTATGTCCATAAGGTGCAGTGGTGGGAGCTGACTAGGACAAGCTGTGATGACGGACCAGCCCAGCTCCTTTTTTATTTAGCCGATGTCCACTTGCGATGCATGTTTGAGTCTTTCAGTTAATATGTCAAAGAATTTTGTGAGCTGGCAGTTTAGCTGCGTCTCAGCTGGATTAAAGCATTGTTTTACTTCCTGCCTACATGTCCTGATACCATTCTGCTTGAATATTGGTCGAAGTGGGATTCTTCTTATGTCCTTTAGGTTGGGGCAAATGCAGATGACGTGCACCAGATCGTCATCTCCTCTTGCGCATAAACGGCAGGATTGCGGTCCTGAGCTCCTTTCCCATGGCGGAAGGTGTAGGAGAATCGGTTAATTGCCCAGTCGCAACTTTAGGAATTTTTCTTTTGTCCTTGTTTTGATTCCCACTTTCAAGTAAGGTTGTGGTTTGAGAACTTCGCAGTCACTAAGCACTATCCAACAATGTGCCTTGTCTTCTAGAACAGATACCTTCTTTGTTACCTTTGTCACAATCTTTTTAAAACTCTGGTGATATGTGGGCGTATCCCAGAGGTTGGTCAGACCCAGTAGCTTTAGGGAGTCAACCAGGTACGTCCTAGCAGGTGATTTTTCGTGATGAGACAGCTCGCTCCAAAGGTGCAAGTTTAACAACATGCCCCTGCGCTACGTAGATTGTGCCAACTTTTTATGTATGCGCCTCTCCTTTACACAATTTTTTTTTTTTTTCTTCAAAACAAATTTTATTAAGTTTACATGGTACCACCGCCCTGCATATACACATTACCACATCGGATAAGTCAAGAGTACAAAGTTTGCATACAAGATCAATGTCAATAACAGATATAACAATAAAAACTTTAAGAACATTGTGCGGACCGTTCCATTGCCCGTAAAAATTTGATAATAATTTGAAGGTATTGTGTCATCTAATGTATGATATTGAATGTGTTGTGCTATGGCTTGAGGTGAATGGGAAAATACATGCATCAGGGGGTCTGGGAGAGAAGGGGGGAAGATCTATGCCCCTGCAATCTGCCCATCGGGACCATATTTTCCTATGCTTTAATAGACAGCCCCTCGCCTGGAAGACCGCAATCTCTGCACCCATACATCTATCCAGTTCCATTCGCCATTTTCCTATCATCGGGAGGGATGTTCCCTTCCATAGTTGTGCCACGTCCCTCTTAGCTACGGTCAGGGCCAGGAATAATAAATGTTGCTTATACCGATTTCCCCCAATCCCATTGGTGCTGTGCAATAAAAATAACTTTTATTTTTTTATTTTTAAAGGATTTATATAGCGCTGGCTAGACCCGGAGGTATCAGAGCGCTTTACATGAGTATCAGACCATAGTTGCAGGTTACATCGTTACACAGTTATTAGAGCTTGGCAAACATAGTTACATGTAAGGTCGAGACAAACAAAAAGGACATATACGTAAGGGAAAAAGCAGGCCAGGGGAGAGATTCAGGGGAGGGGGGGTAGGAACAGGGGAAGTAGACAGAGAATGGAGGAGGGAAAGAGGAGGGGAGGGTGAGAGACACAGCATGGAAAGAGGAGGGGGAGGGTGACGGGGACACAAACCGGTAGACGAGTCAAAGCTGCGTCCAAAGTCCAGTAAGCTGTGATCCCAGGGGAAGTGGTATCATTTCCCCATCTCTGTTGCGAGAGGCTCCCTATACGCAGTGGACTCTCTCAGAGGGGTCTAGCTAAATCCTGTGCACACATACAAGGTAAAACAAGTAAATACAATTATTGATGCAAGCAATCTGTACAGAGTTCTTGAGTGTAGCTGAAAGTTCTTTATTATGATGAAAAACGCAACCAGCCGACACGTGTTTTGTCAGGGATGAGTAGTCCCACGACTCTTCAGGGCTGTAGGGAGTTGCGTGCACACGGTATCGTCCCATAGCCGGTGATAATTCCAACCCGGCGGGGCACGCTTGTTACAGTGTAGAAAATTCAAAACAGCAAAGATTTAAAGCATCTGTCATAAGTCGGAGTAATGCAATAAGTGCGGAAAGCCGGTGATAATTCCAACCCGGCTATCCTGATGCGTATTCCAGGATATAATGTGGAAAGTGATACTCTTAGTTAAAATATAACCATAAACAGGTGCCGCGAGTACGGGATACGTCAAAATCCAATTCCAATACGATTACAGAGATTCGGAGTGCTTGAGTCCAACGGGTACAGTCTGTATCAAAAATAAGGTATGGCCTAGGCACGTGTGTGTGCTACCAATGTCCTTAGTAGAAAGAATATTCGCGCGTCCTAGCGGCACAGGTTTCGAGACTCCAAGGCCTACATACTGGATCCTTCCCCAAAAAGGGGAGAGGGAGTGCTTTGGCAAGGGGTGCCATACCATACCTCTACTGTGAGTGGCTCTCTTGGCGCTGTGGACTCTCAGCGGGTTCGCTGAGACTCCTGAGTATAAATATTGGATCTTTCCCAACAAGGGGAGAAGCAGTGCTTAGTCAAAGGGCACAAAAGGACAGGGGGCTAGGCGGTGTAGCAGGCAAGGGGAGAGATTCAGGTGAGAGGGGGTAGGAGCAAAGGAAGTAGACAAAGAAAGAAAGAGTACTAAATGGGAACAGACAGCATCAGTTAGGGGGACAGACTGTTTTCTCTCTGTGGCCATGAGTTTGCCCCATCTCTAAGGTAAAAACCTAGCACAGGCCATTCCAGAAGCTTTGCCATCCAGGACATGAAGCACACAGTTTGTAATTCAAATTATTTTTCACAATTCACAGAAGTTTATAGTACGCTGCACATCAGCAATCCAGATGTTTTCATATTAAGTTCTTGGGTGCAGAGGATGATGCTCAGATCTAACAGTGTTTAACCCAGTCATCATCCAGGGGAGATAGTTCAGAATCATGAGGCTGAGGGAGAAGATCATAAACCCAATGAAGGCCAACTCGTGGACCGCAGGGTTCTCTGTAGAGGACACGTATGTCAGAGGGAGCAGGCATAGGTTCTCCAGGACTCCTAAACTTCCTAACTTTAAGACTTTCGGTATTAACAGAAGGCATTTAGGAGTCCTAAAGTTAGGAGTCCTAACTTTACTACTCCTAAACTGAGAAAAATCCTAACTTTAAGACTTTCGGTATTCACAGAAGGCATTTAGGAGTCCTAAAGTTAGGACTACTAACTTCTGTGAATACCGAAATGAGTAAGTTCATTCTGTGAATACCAAAATGAGTAAGTGTATTCTGTGAATACCAAAAAGTACTAACTTTACGTTTTTGACGTAAGTTAGTTCTGTGAATCAGGCCCATTGTTTTCTGTCTGTATTTATCTGTAAAAATGGAAAACTGGAAGCCCTAGGTATAAGGCACAGGTGCAGTGTTACCCCCTCACTAAAACTTGTGCGATCAGTTACTTTTCTCAGTCTCAAATGCTCTTATATCTCACTGATGCAAAGCTCCACGGAAGCACCATTCCTGGTCTTTGTCAGACAGGCAATAAGTCTTGCTTTTGACAGCCAGACTTTCTCCTGTGTCAATCTCATGAAGAAAAGCTGCTGGCGATCTTGGAGTCAATGAGAATGTGTTGGAAAATCATCCCATGTACCTCCCACATTATCTTTGCTGCTCAGGTGTACATCAGGGGAATGCTGTACCCATTCCACAGATCCATCCTTTATGACAATATGCAGGATAAGGTTCTGGAAGAGGCTTGCTGTCTTCTTAATATTAGTCTACCATAGCAAAATGTTCACTGTGCTATTTCTCCGGACGTAAGTCTTCAGCCAGTTCACATGGAACACCCTTTGAGGTTCCACTGTGTTACCTGTGTGCACCAAATAGTTCACATCAGGAACTTTCTGCTTCCCCTTGCATGGTCCACACCACTTATCCTCCAAAGCTTTCAGAGATATGAGCTTTCATACCAACACCACCAGACCCTCATAATACCCAATCAGCATTGCTTTCTTGTAATATCACTCCTTTTATTAGCTCCTGACTATCCTGAAGGTTTTTTATCACCTGATCCGTGTATTGCCCCATCAAACGTCTGAGGCCAATCACATAGTCGACCACATCATTTTGTGAGAACTTGGAAGTTCCTTCCACCCTTTGCTGTTCAACCTGAGTGGGCCCCAGACTGGGTGCCCACACAGAAGTTAAAGTGACTGAAATCCATGCCCTTGTCGGGAATCTCCTCGTTAGTGAATAAGAGACATGGCCAGAAAGATCCCTCTTCCTCCTGAAGTTCTCTGATAAAGCTCTCATTATACTTTTAAGGGTTTTGTTAAACGTCTCCACTAATCCCTTGGTTTGTGGATGGTATGCAGTGGAGAAAGGATGTCACACCAGCTTGCTATCACATCCCTATACATATGAGAGGATTTGGAATGGGTTCCCTGGGTGAAAATCATAGTGTTAGGAAATATAGCCCAGAAAAGATGCCTAGGAGAGCCCTAACTCCAACCTATACAATTGTGTTTTTCAAAGGTACCACTTCTTGACACCTGGTGCCATGATCCACCGCAACCAAAATGTACCAATGCTGAGGGGAGGTGTATGGGATGAACTACCCTGGGCTGCTGGGTAGTTCATCAGAGGGCAGAGAGCTGAAGGGGACAGACCTGTGCCATCAGCACTACTTGAGTGGGGTGAAGTGGAGAGCCATCTAGACAGTCACCTTGAGGTTTGTCTTAAGCTTTCTAGAGTGATCATAGGACTTTGCTCTTTCTGGTCCCTACACGCCAGGAAAGAACGTGCATGTGCGTGATCCACAGGATCAGAGTCAGCTTCCTGTCTGGTCATTGTAATGCCAGCCACGCGCATTGCTCGCATTCTGGTTGTCTCTTTGTACTATATTTTATCTTGACAGCATTTCTAGCTTTACTATTGCACCAAAATGCGTTCTTATTAATGTCATTCTTTTTTTAAAGGCTCTTGGATTTCTATCCATGGGCTGTGTTTGGAGACGTACCATTGGAAGAGATTTCTAAAGTATCAGGTTTCAAATTAGTTATGCCACTGATGGCCGTACGAACCACATATTCCTAAACATAATGGGGTATATTGATGAGCCAGTGTGCGTCGCAATGTGGTGCAAGAGCGACGCAGATCTTAAATGCAATTTAAGAAGCCATGCAAGGCCACTTTGCGTGGTCCCGAATGGCTCCATAAATCCGGAGAAAATCAAGCAGCACAAATCGCTGCGTTGCTTACTCTGCCTGGGATGGCGTTCCATGGGCGTTGCGTGGGTGTTCCCATGCACCTCCCATGGTTTTTGACGCATTCTCAGATTTACAAGAACTGGTAAAACTGAGAAAGTGCCAAAAGATATGCCTTCCCAGGAGAGGGGTAATGTGGAGAAATATCTTTATTTCTCCTCGTTACTTCCTCTTTCAGAATGCAGCACACATAGAAAGAGGAATGTGCCTCTCAGGATTGTTTTTGTGTAGGAAGGGGACTCTTCCTGCACAAAACAAATCCCACATGCAACTGCATTGGTGCTAGGCTGCAAAAAGGGCGCTCGCACACAGTGCAGCTGGGTGACTTTTTTGCGCTGCTCTACGTGACCAACTCGTAAATACGCCCCAATGTGTCTAGTTTAAGAAGCGGTTTCTGTTACCATGAAAGTAAAATGAGTTTGACCCTGCTGTAGACCTCTGTAGTGTGTTGTAAATAAGGGTGGGTGTGCTCAGGAGCAGTCCTTGGGCTGGGCGGTGGTAATCTGTGGCAGGGAGAATTTAACAGACTTGGCACTTTGTAATTAACTCGGTGGAATGCATTTGTTTCTACTGTCTTTGGGTACTGAAGATGTTTCCTTTTCTTTCTTCTGACATGCATGTTTTATTAGAGAACTGCTTCCTCTATGCAAGGCTGGGCTGTGAGATCTCTGTGCATTTGGGGGGCTCCATCAACACACAGGTCATTTTCAGATGACTTGGAATCCTGCAGTCGTTGACATTTGTGGTCTGAAGAAGTCTAAACCGCAACACAAATTTTTACTTTCAACGGGCAGCATATACTATTTAGGTCCTTGCATTTTACAGCGGAATGTATACAAAATGAGGGTTTCTTTGTGCTAGGACACACAAGCCTAAATATAATTTGGGTCAAGCTTGAATATCGTTCACAAGCCTTCTCTTCTGAATCCAGATTTCTCTTCCATTGCCGATGTTGCTGAAATGTCTAGCAGGGAGTCGATGGTTCTGAATTCTAACTCGTGAGAGGTAGAATTCTTTATTGCTGAAGATTCAATAATTATCTAATTTTGCGATCATGCACTGATTCTGTTCTTTCACCAATTAGGATTTGGTTGAGTGATTGTCTGTAAATAGGAAATTCATAAAATATATTTATACACAAATAATCTAACTGCAAATCATTTACATAGTCAGTTGTGAGACAGAAAATCTCAAAAGGATCCATCGAGACGTTTCACACCTCTGGTAAGGGCCACTATGGTGGGTGCGTGTATAGATGCATCAGATGGTGGAAATGAGCATTTCTGCAGTATTAGGGTTTGGGAGGTGAATGTTGTGCACTGGAAGCATTCCAGGACACATGTTCCTACTTTCACATCTCCTGCTTATGGACCCTGCTCTCTGGCAGCAATCACTGAATCATCAATGTTGCATAAAGTGATCAAACACCACAACCAGCTATGAATAACTGGTTTTTAATGTGTTGGTTTTGTAGGTTTTATTGCTAATCTCTAAAGTTTGCAGACAATACCCCTGTGAGTTCAATCATTGTTCTAGTGTTGCTTTTACAGGTAGCATGATCAGATGTGCTCGGATGTTTTTCTTTGTAACTCTACAAACCTGCCCAGCACCACCTACAGGAGCTGGAACAAGATACCTGAAAAATAATAGACTAACATCCTCAGATGATTCTCCCTTCCAGACACCACCTACAGCTGTGAACATCAAAAACTTCAATGCTTGGTTCACCAACTGCGCCTACAAGGTCGTCCGCATCAGACCCGCCAAACCAGGCAGACCCACAAAACACACCAGCTGGTACACCACGAACTGAAAGCACCACAACTGAAAGCAGCTGGAAAGGATCTGGCACTGTAGGACAAAGCCAAATGACCTAGCTGCCTACAAGCTATCACTCAACAGCTACCACCAGCGCCTGAAAGACACCAAGAAGAATGCCCTGGCCACCAGCCTCAAAGCCAGCTCAAACCACAGCAAAGAACTCTCTAACATCGTCAAGGAGTTCTCCAACCCCTCTGCAACCAAAAACATAATCAACCCCTCCCAAGATCTCTGCACCACCCTAGCAGACTTCTTCTACAATAAGATCGTCACCATATACAAACACTTCTACCCATAGCCCCCGATGCCAGCATCATCAGCCTCCTCAACCTCACTGACTCCCACCCGAATGTCAGGATCACAACATGGGGCCAACTCTCCACGTAGACCACCTCAGCCGTCATGAGCTCCATCCACTCAGGAGCACCCAGGGACCCCCAGCCCCCACCACATGTTCAATCTGGGGAACAACACCATCAGCAAAGAACTCACCACCATCTTCAATGCTTCCACCCCTTCTGCCACTTTCCCACAAGAATGTAAACATGCAGAAGTCAAACCACTCCTCAAAAACACATCCGCTCTCTGCTCCCTTTCCCTGCCAAAGTCTTGGAAAAAGCCATTAACCACCAGCTCACAACCTACCTAGAGAACAACAACCTCTTGGACCCATCCCAGTCAGGGTTCCGTGCGAACCACAGCACTGAAAGTGCCCTAATCGCAGCCACCAATGACATCAGGTCTCTGCTAGACCGGGAAGAAACAGCCGCCTTAATCCTCCTTGACCTCTTGGCAACCTTCAATGCTGTGTCCAACTACACCCCCTAAAAATTCTCCATCAGACTGGTATTCAAAGGGACACCCTCAAATGCCATGCATCCTTTCTCACCGGAAGAACACAGAGTGTCCGCCTGTCACCCTACAACTCAGCCTACAAAAACACCATCTGCTGAGTCCCCAAAGGGTCCTCTCTGAGCCCAACTGTGTTCAACACCTACATGAGCCCACTGGCCAACATCATCAGGACCCATGGACTGAACATCAAATCATATGCAGATGACACCCAGCTTATCCTCTATCGTTCCGCAGACCACTCCACCACCAAAGCCAACTTCCACCTATTCATGACCAGCGTCGCCTACTGGATGCAAAACAACTCCCTCATCCTCGACACTGACAAAATGGAGGTGCACATCTTTGGGAGCAACACATCCCCGTGGAACGACTCCTGGTGGCCTGCAGAACTAGGACCCTCACCCACAACACACCAGGAACCTCGGTATCATACGAGACAACAAACTCACCGTGAGAAACCAGAGCAACTCAGTATCCTCAGCCTGCTGATTTTCCGCATGCTCCCGAAAATCTTCAAGTGGCTCCCATCCAGCACTAAACGTGCGGTCACCCAGACCCTCATCACCAGCCACCCGGACTACAGCAACACACTCTATAGAATCACCTCACAACTGCTAAAGAGACCACAGACAATACAGACCTCTGCCACCAGACTCGTCCTTGACCTCCCCAATGGGCCTACATCACCATACACCTAAGAAGCCTCCACTGGCTCCCTTTCCACTATAGGTGCCAATTCAAGATGCTCACCCACGCCTACAAGGCCCTGCACAATCGAGGACTGGCCTCCATCAATCACCACTTGAACTTCCACCAGCTCTCCATACACATGCACTCCCTCTCCCAAACCCCCACATCCACCACAGCACATGTGGCGGACGATCTTTCTCCTACCTCCCCAACACTGCAAGAATTCATAATGGACCTGAAAACCTGGCTGTTCAATTAATTCCACCCAGCAGCAGAACCCCTGGTGCCTTGATACCCGCACGGTTGATAAGCAGCGCTCTACAAATCCCTTTGATAGATTGGCCTACTTCTCTGTAGACAAAACAATATTGCTTCTCCTTACAGTGCTAATGTCCTGTGAGAAACTGGGTTGTTGATAACTAGGGAGTGAGCCCTGGTCAAGCAACAGCTACAATCCCTTGCATGGTAAACCACAAAAAGTCACTAAATTAACCTGTTCTTAATCCTCGCTAGCATGGCACAAAAAGCAGTCAGTCTTAACTTAAAGGCAATGTGTAAAGAATTTATGCAGCACACAAACAGTAATAAACTGAAAACACAAGAAAAATCCCCAACCACTTTTGAAAAATAGAGTACATTTCAATAAATTAATTGACACCAAAATGACAAAAATGCAATCAGTAGAAGCGAGGTTATGAATTTTCAGAGTTTAAGGTTCAAGGTTCAAAACAGCACCTAAAAAATAAACGTGCCAACCGCGGACATCTGGTCACACAGGACCGGGTTAAAGTCAAAACTTAAGGGCGACCACAATGGAGCACGGTTGGGATACAAGAATTGGATTGGGCCCAGTCAGCACTTACCTTCGGCTTAGAAAAAGTTTGGGAGAAAAATGTCTGAGAAGGTAGAAGTTCAGCAGGGCAAGGCAGCAGGAGTGTCTGAGGAGGGAGCATCATCGTCGGATAGCTGTGGAGCAAAGCTGTGGTGAAGATTTTTAACTTTGGACTTAGTCGTCGAAATGGAAGTCAAAAATCTTCAGCGGCACGACGCAGAGGGCTGTAGCCAAAGACAGTTTCACGAGGTCGGATACCTCTTTGGCAAAGGACCGCTGAAATAGATTTGCTGCTACGGAGAAGAATGTAGCAGGAGAAGTCGCAAAGTCAAGCCAACGGCGATGCAACTCGGGCAGAAAGGCGAGCAGGTTGGTCCCAGTCTTATCCTGTTTCTCAGAGCACTTTATTGCAAAAGGTTGTCCTCAGTTTTTGGAAAATGACCATAGAGTGGATGGAGACCTCTTGGGGGTTCATGACTCACTCAGGCTTTGTCCATGTATGGGTTCAAGATGGTGGGAGCCTGATATACTCCTTTGACTCTGAACAGGAGGCCAGAAAACTAGCCCTTGGAGCCACTTCTGGTAGTCCTGGGTGCAGCTGTAGATGCGGAGCTCAACAGCAGAGCTGACCTCTGAGGGTTCAAGGCAGGCTACAGGCAGCAACGCAATCCTTCCGGGTACAGCAGCGGTATGGCAGAGTATACAGCAGGTCAATGCTGCAGGCAGTCCTTCGAAAGTCCTTCCGAAGATCCAGTAGTGAACTCAAGAGTGGATCTGAAGGACCTATTTCTATACTCTGGTGCCCTTCTCCTGAAAGGTGGGAGAGGTGTCTGGAAAGGTCCTTTGAAGTTCTTGGAATTTCCAGACTCCCCTGGATCCAAGCCGGCTGCAGTGACTATTCAGGGTCGTTAGTCCTATTGTGAGGTGACAGGGCACAGCCTATTCAGGTGCAAGTGGGTGTGCCCGCAGCTCCGCTCCTACCCCAGCCTGCCTGTTGATGGCTCATGGAGGCTCAGCTAATCCCACTATTGTGTGACTGTCTGGGAGCAATACCAAAAGTCTGTCAGCTATACCTAGTCATGTGACCCAAGACAGGCTGCAGGCACAAAGGACATTAAAAATCCAACTTTACTATTAAAAAGGGTTTTTCATTACAAATCAATAGATACGTAACATAATATATGTACCTCCTCTCAATGTGGGATTTCAGCATAATAAATGTAATAAGGAATCCCCATTGTTATCCTATGGGAGGGGTAGCCCTCACAGTAGTGAAAACAAATTTGTTTTTTTTCACTACCAGGACAAGTAAAACGTAAAGGTACACGTCCTACATTTTATTTACACAGCACCCTGCCCTATCTGCTACGTAGGGCCCAACTTAGGGGTGAATTCAATGTAATACAAGGGTAGTTTAAGGCTTGGCAAGGTGGTTTAGATGTCAAGTCGACATGGCCGTGCAACACTGTCTTTAGGCTGCAGTGGCAGGCCTGGGACAAGTTTTAGAGTGCTATTTAGGTGGCACAATAAGTGCTGCAGGCCCATTGGTAGCATTTAATATACAGGCCCTGGGTATATGGTATACCGCTCTATAAGAGACTTACAAGTAAATGAAATACGTAATGAGGTACATGTCAATCCAACCATATTTAGGGGAGTGAGCACAAGCACTTTAGCACTGGTTAGCAGTGGTAAAGTGCACAGAGTCCTAAGGCCAATAAAAACAAATTTAGAAAAAAGGAGGAGGATGAAGGCAAAAGGTTTGGGGGTGACCCTGCAGAGAGGGCCAGGTAAATCATGTTTTTCCTATGTGTAGAGAAATCAACAATCAAAGAGAATAAACACTTTCAGCTTTCCTTCTGGTCGGGTGCTCTATCATCTACCTTTTCTCATGTGGTATTTTAATGTTGCAAATAATTATTATTTTTACATTTTCAGTTATTCTTTCAACTCCCAATACCTTTACTTGTTTGTTCCTGTGTATGTCCACAGATGGGGCAGTTTTATTGTTGTTTTACTTGAGTTTTTCAATGTTCAATGAAGGTGTGCCTTTGCTTATGGTGTTGTAGGACTGATAATCGACTAAAGCCCTTCATGCAATCAGTGAATTTGTATGGTTTTTCCCCTAGGTGCGTTCTTTGATGCATCCTTAGATCGAAAGAGTCACTAAAACTACTTCTACATCCACTGCAATGGTATGGTTTTTCCACCTTTGTGTGTTTACTGATGACTTTGCAGAACTGATAATTGACTAAAGCTCTTCACACATTCACAGCACTTGAATGGTTGTTCCCCCCTGTGTGTGCTTGCTGATGATTTCTTAATGCTGAAGAGTCACAAAAACTACTTCCACATTCATTGCAATGGCTCTTTTCTATCTTTCCTTTGTCCCCACCCTTATCCTGGGATTTTGAAGAATCTTGCTTCTTCTGTTCACCTCCATTACCATGTTTTTTCTCCTTAACCCTGGTTCGGACCCATTTGTTTGCCTTCTTTCTCAATTCTTGGGGAGAGTCCACCAGGTACTGATGCAAAAGTTGCACCCTCATAATCAAATTGTACAATCCTTCATAGTCCTGTACCTTGCTTCCATGAAGGTGTCCAACCGTGAAGATAGAGCGCGCCGATGCAGTTTGCGCACGGGCGGAGGGAACAGATCGCGACCACCAGCCCCTTCTTCATCTGTGTCCTGCTGTGGGTATTGCGGACGTAAAGAACATCCCCTTGAAGAATGCCCGGCACAAGGTCGAACATGCTCGAAGTGTGGCTCTCTTAATCACTTCACTCCTGCCTGTAGAGGAGGGCCAAGAAGCAGAGGCACCCGTGGAAGACGTCCACCGTCAAAATAAGTAAGACAATTGTCCCTGGAAGATTCAGAACCCCAAGGCGCCTCCAAAATATTTCCACGTCATCGACATCGGATAGAAGACTCCTCCCCAGAAGATGAGGAGGAAGTATTCCTCATTTCATTTACAGGCGATCTCAAATGTAGTAGACGACCACAACCTACATGCATAGTCGATGTCGCGGGCTCCAGCATGAAGGCCGTTATCGACACCAGAGCCTCGGTAAACGTAATGGAGGTCCAACAGTACTGACGTCTCCAACCACTCCCACTGCTGTCGCCAACTAATACCAAGTTCTTCACGTACAGAAGCAAGACACCATTGCCGCTCACAGGGAAGATGACCGTTCAAATAAAAGCAGAAGGCCAGGAAGTCACAACCACCTTTCACATCGTCAATAGGGAAGCCAATACCTTTGTCGTAAGCCACACCGCAGAGGACTTGTGCCTAGTGGTTTTCTAGCACACAGTAAAAGTCTTCCAAACTGATGGGATTTGGGCCACCATTTCACGGAGCGGACTTCAAAGATCTGCTCGCAACCCTCAGCATCAAGCATCGCCATGTCACACCCCTCTGGCCGCAAGCTAATGGTGAGGCAGAACGCTCTATGAGTACATTAAACAAAGCTCTCCAGTTTGCGGTCGGCGAAGGCACTAACCCTGAACTCAGCTTGCACCACTTCCTGCGTGAGTACTGAGGTACACCCCACTGCACCATGCAGCGGTCCCCGTGGTCCCTGATGCTGAACGGACATCAGCAAGACACTATCCCTGTCTCCAGCCAGTGGACACCAACCCCATATGAGCCAGCAGACGCCGAAGCCAGGCGCACTCGGACCAACCAACATGCTAGCCTGAAGAGGCATGCTAAATCTCAACAGCTCCTACCAGCGGACCTTGTGTTAGTAAAAGACCAACAGTTGGGATGGAAGTTCTGGGCGCCGTTTGAACCAGGTACATGGGCAGTCTCCCACTCGAGTGGCACCATGGCTACCACCAAAAGAGGGCTTGAGGTCGTCACAAGTAATGTATCGTGGTTCCGAAGAGTAGATCGCCCCATCCAAGAAGCAACCCAATCAGAAGATGAAGGCGCCACTTGATACGCTCAGGGATCACAGCTTGAACCAAAGAGAGGTCCCTTAAACCCCTCCACACTTGAGGCATTAAATACCACTGAAAGTGCTGAACAGACCCCCACCGAGAGCCAGGGTCTGGAGAGAGGAGCAGCCACTCCCACCCTCAGTGTTACGAATTGAGGCCAAATCCACTGCCAAGCCAAAGACTCAGAGACTTTGTCTGCTGAATACCAGGATGAGAGTCAACGCCAAGCTGGGGAGGAATGTAACGATCCCAGCACCGCCCTTGCAGTACAGGAGTGACCCGGAAATGACACCCTGTAACATCCTCTAGCCAGGCGTGGCCCGAGGATATATAATAAAGGGGCAAGGACCGATGGGGTCTTTTGCCAGCACCCAAGCTGTGTGTGTGTGTTTGTGTATACTTTCTTCGGCGCTTCCACGCTGAGGCTGACTCCTCCCCGAGGCCTCGCTACAAGGACCACAGTCCCTTTCCTGAGGGTGGATACAGCTGGTGATGAGGCCCTGTACCAGCTGGACCTGGTAACATTCTCCTGTGGGATTGTCCAAGGCTCGGGGGAGCAGTTCCTTGCAACTTTGGCTAGCACCAGCGGGGGTGCGGCCCGGCGTGTTTAAATGTGGCTCTTGATGTTAGCGGCTGACTCCCACAGGCTGGGGTCTGCTCTCGTTGCTGCTGTCGCGAAGAGGGGGCATGGCGGAGGCTGGGGGCCGCTGGTGACGTTGCGGACCCCATTGACATTGTACTCTGCTTTGCGATGCTGGAGGTGCTACGTTTGTTGCTTGTTTACATGTGAGAGGGGAGGGGGAAGGACGTAGATGGTTCAACCAGTTGGGAGAGTTGAAGTGGATGGTGGGACTATTTTGCAGTTTTTTTCCTTGTTATGTTCTCGCAGAGCATACTTCCACTTGCGCGCCATAGTGCACACCCAGTACTCTTATGCGCTCAAAGGTACCTCTGTAGACTCCACCACGAGGCAGCTTACCGATATACATTATGTTGATCTGACTACCCTTAGATGTCATACTTGGAATCTGTGTGGGTTTAAAGATCTTCAATGGTGTACGCGAATGTCCATTGGTGATATGCAGGGCAGATATGCCATCCTACATGGTACGCTTCGGGATAGTCCTTTACTCTGGTCCCTGTATACGGGCCTAATGTTGACAACTCTGAATTTTGTGCAGAGCTGTGGTGCTAGATTAGCAGGGTGGGGATAACTACTGTTATGTGGGGCGGTGACTTCAATGTGCTACTAGACCCCAGTTTGATCACTCCAGCGGCACAAAAAGACTGTATCCGGGGGCAGCGGCTCAATTGCGCCTCCTTGTGGAGGATCATGGACTAGGAGACATATGGAGCCTGACGCATTCTCAAGATAGGGACGGCCCATATATTGGAACAGCACACATTACGTGGTCTAGGAGAGATTACTTGCTGGTGACGAGGGATGTAGTCCCCCTGGCCGTGGCTGACTGAACATTTATGTAGAACCTTCGCTGACCATGCACCAGTCCTCCTGGAGTTGGCCCTCCAGGTGAATCGCACCCATGGACACTGGTGGAGGCTCCCTGCTAATGCACTCCGTGACCCAGTGTTCCGTAATGAAATCAGAACTGACATTCTGGATTATTTCTCTCTCATAACTTCCCTTCTGCCACCTCTGCCTCCACTCTATGGGAGTGCTACACAAACAAATGAAGGCCGGAATCCTGACTAAATCATACATTCACCCCCAGTCAAGAGATCTTGGTTAAATCGATCATTCTTTTGATCACCATACCACCCCAGTTTAGACCCAGCCACATGCAAATCAGTCTTGACCCTGCTTCTCCTGGGAAAAGTCCAGCCCGAGCTTCCAAGCCATGTCCTCCCTCGACCAGAAACAAGTATCCTGGGACCAGTTTCGGGTATTACCCTTCATCACCCAGGCTAGCTTGAACCCAGTTGCACAGTGAGCAAGGATGCTTGTTTCGGGTCAAAGGAGGACCTGGCCTTGCAGTTCATGCTCAATTGTCCCATGAGGGGCAGGATCAAGATTGATTTGCATATCGCCATGTCCAAACTTGGGAGGCATAGTGAGCAAAAGAACGATTGATTCAACCCAGATTTCTTGACTGGGGGTGAGTGGTCAAAAAGGTTTAGCAATACATCCATCATCTTGTTGTGTTTGCTATGTTTGCACTAAGTGGCCAAGGGTATGCCCAGAGGTGGGTCCCTTGCACGCTCTGCAACTGGATTCAAACAAGCCTGGCTGATGAGGGGTGATACCCTGAAACCGGTCCCAGGATGCTTGTTTCCGGTCCAGGGAGGAGCTGGCCTGGCAGGTCATGCTGAACTGTTATCATGAAGAGCAGAGTCAAGACTAAGTTGCATATGGCTGGGTCCAAACTGGAGTGGCATAGTGAACAAAAGAATAATGGATTCAACCCAGATCTCTTGACTGGGGGGTGAGTAGTCGAATCGTTTCAGCACTCGGTCCATCATCTTGCTGTGTTTGCTCCACTCCATGGGATGCCTTCAAGGTAGTAAGGGTAGCCAGGCACTAGTCATCTCCAAACTAGAATATTGATGCTCTACTCTCGCTGGTCTACCCAAGAACTCTCTGGCCGCACTGAAAGCCTGCCTCAACGCCGACTCCTAACAGGTTCAAAGAAATTTGACCACATCTCTTCCCACCTTAAAGCTCTGAACTGGCTTCCTCTCGAGGTCAGAATCCAAATTAAGCTGGCTTGCATCACTCACAAGGCTCTATACTCCAATTCCTCTGCATTTTTCACCCAGAAACTCGTGATATCCGGAGGAGCCAGAAACTCCTGTTCTGCCAGAGACCTTTTGGTCCAACCAGTACACTTCCGAAAAAAAAAAACCTACATTCGGGCCTTCTCTGGGGCCGCTCCAAGAATATGGAACTCCCTCTCACCCGCCATCAGAAGACTTTCCTCTTTGGCACGCTTTAAAAAGGAGACCAAAACTTTCCTAATGGGCAAATTCCTCGCCTAACGATCACATTACAATCACCTCAGCGACTTTGTTCCACCCACCATTATGGCATTATCCATAGTTCTTTCAGATGATACCTTCCCGGCTCTTCAGGGCTTCCCTCCCGGGAGCTGAGACTGCTTGTTCTCTTGTATAATGTATCTACCTGTTTTCATCCAAATGGTATCCTCCCCTCCTTAGTCTTTTGTATACCACACATCAATCCTGTAAAGCGCTCTGATACCCTCACGGGTCTGGTTCGCGCTCTATAAAACGTTAAAATAAATAAATAAATAAAATAATATGGGGCGCCTGAATTACCAAACGAGCTGGGGTCTTGAAAGCGATAAATACTCATCTGGGTGGTCTCAAATCTGACCTTCAAATTGACGTACTTTGCTTTAGGGGATGCGAGTATCCTCCCCTCCATTAGACAGAAGCTAAGGGCCTGATTTAGATCTCAGCAGACGGGTTACTCCGTCACAGTGGTGACGGATATCCTGTTGGCCGAATTATAAATCCCATAGGATATAATGGGATTTATATTTTCAGCAGACGGGATATCCATCATCGTTGTGACGGAGTGATCCGTCCGCTGAGATCTAAATCAGGCACTAAGTGACAAGAAAGAAGAGGCTACGTGAGAGACACATTTCCTCTGCAACAAAGGCGTGGCCCGTCGCTACGGCGAGGGGGCTAGGCCGGGCCAAATACTGGCTAGACTACTTCACCACCCATGGGCTGGTGACTACATTTCGGAACTTCAGGATGACAAGCAGACTCTGCATACAGGGCCTCTGAAACACAATGACCACCTTCTATACTAACCTCTATATTTCAACGATTGCCTATGACCCAGTGCTGCTGGAACAGTAACTCGATTCTATCCAAATTCTTTGGCTCGAAAACATCCATCAGCAGTATCTCTATGTTCCCTTCACGGTGGAGTATATTGTACAGAAGATCCAGAGCATGCCTGGTGACAAGTCCCGGGGCTAGTTGGACTCACTGTTTCCTTTGATCAAGAATATGCAAAGATCATTGCCCCCCACTTGCTAGCAGTTTACGATGAAGCTCTCCATGTTGGAAGCCCCCCCCCCCTACTATACGTAAATCGGTTACAGTGTCCATCCTGAAACCTGGCAAGCCACCAGATCAATGTCACTTCTACCGGCCACTTTCAATGATCAATGTTGACAATAAAATACTTTCCAAGCTTCTCACCACCCGCCTAACACCGCTGCTACCTGACAGTCCACCCGGACCAGTCAGGGTTTGTATCTAGGTGCAATGCATCCCACAATTTCTGCACGATGTTCGCGCTTGTGCATTCCATCAATTCTCAGCTTAAGGCGTGGCAATGCTACTTGAGGCTACCAAGGCGTTTGATTCTTTGGAATGGCTCTTCTTGTTGTAGCAACTGCAGCGATATGGGCTCAGTCCTCGATTCGTCAGCTGGATTAAACTCTTGTATATATCACCATGTGCCATATTGCGCATCAATGGCAAAATAAAGCCTGATTCCCTGTTGCCATAGACACCAGACAGGGATGTCCCGTCATCTATTCTTTTTGCCATTGCCATGGAGCCACTGGCGGCCCAACTACATCAACAAAACTCACAAAGAGGACTCGCCTTATATGACAGAAGCGTCCTAGGTTCTATGTATGAGGATGGTTTTGCTCTCTACCTGTGAGACCCTCAGCTTACCACATCACAAGAGATCCGCAAAATCATATGCTTTAGTAGTCTTGCCGGCAACACCATAAACTGGTCTAAGTCAGTATTGTTTCCTCTTATGGAGGTGACTAGCCGCTTCATCATTGCAGTGGGCGGATGAACCAGTATATAAATGTGCAGACACACTTTGACTATTTTAATCATTTGTGCTTGTTTTCATAGGAGTGTTTTATAAAAGAATTAGTGATCACATCCTTCTATTTATAGGAACATGAAGCCTCGGCATCCTCAATCTTACTCAGCACATTACTGGACCCACCCACACCGATGGACACCTCCTGGACCAGATCTTCCCCACAGTGAGCAACATCACGGTCAACAAACCAATGCCTATCACTTCTGAAAACCCCCTCATCAGCTTCAACATCAACCTCCAGGACCACAGGAGACCCACCACCTCGCAACAGGCCCACTGCTGCTGGAAGAACATCTCAGAGAAGGACTAGGCTCCGCCCTCTCTGCACGCCGCCCTAAGCAAACTAGCAACCTAAAGGGAGATAGCAAGAACTTCAACTAATGGATCGCTGCCTGAATCAACACCCTGGCCCCCTTCAAGCAAAGCAAAACATCAAATAACAAATACAGGTCAACATTGCAAGTAACTGGAATGCAAGTGGAGAACGAGCCAAAACATCTCAGACAACAACGTCTTCAAATCCCTCTTGAGACACAACAATCAATAAACTCAGAATGCCAAGCAAACAGCTCTCACAGACCACATCGAAGCCAGCAACAGCAGCAGCAAAGAATTCCATCTCCATCATCAGAGAATTCACGGTACCCACAGCCACCACCAGCAACATCACCCTCTCTCAAGACTCCTGCAATGATCTCTTGGACTTCTTTTGGAACAAGATCACCCTATTAGCGAAGTCTTTACTCCTATCCTGAACGACTCCATCCACACAGTCACTTTCCTATAAGCCTGGAAACAGGCCGCTGTACCGCATCCCAAAATACCATATTCTCCAGAGTTGACACTACTGACCCATGGTGGTAGCTGGGGAGGTCTTGACATCTGGGCTGAAGCTGGGGCGATGTGGGTAGGGGACCTCTTTAGAGATTCTGAGTTGCTTCCCTTTGAAGAGCTCCGAGCAGAATTCAATCTACCTCGAGGACATTTTCTCCTACACAGAGTGCTCACCAGAGTATTTAGGAAACACTGGGGTACCGACTCTATAGAAAGTGCTGCCAATATGTAGCACTATCGGGGGCACTGTCAAGATGGTGTCGTGTCTATATGGAGCATTGCGAAGGTATCTCAAACAGCCATTAGAACAATTGCTATAAAGGTGGGAGGAGGATCTAGGAGTCCCTATTGCTGCTAAGCCATGGGACACCACCCTGGAGAGAACACCTAAAGTCTTCAGAAATGCACACTTTAAATTAATCATTTATTATGTCCTTCATAGGTCTTAACTCACTTGGAGGGGATGGGTAGATATATTTCCATCTAGCCAACGCGGCCTGTCCTAGATGTGGGGAAAGGGGAAGTCATATTCTCCATATGTTCTGGTCATGCCCTTCACTTGGGGGGGAGGAGTCATAATTACGATTGTAGTAGCCACTGAGAGAGAAATTTGTAACTCCCCGGGGCATTGCCTCCTGTGATGGTTTCCCCATACACCCAAGAAGAAAGTTAAGAGCAAGTTTCAAGGCTTGGCATTTGTCCAGGCAAAACGTTAGATTACCAGAAATTGGAAGCCACCGGGGGGCCCTCGAACACTTACATGGAGGAAGGAGATGGAGAAGTGGGTAGGCTGTGAAGGGAAATTACTCCTGAGAGAAGTCAGACAAGGGATAGCAACAATAGCATCAGCCCGAGCTGGGGAGACCCTTGTGGATAGTTTACCGTTACAGAGCCTGACTCCCCTATGGCTTCACCTGTGAGGTCACTAAGATTAACTCCACACTGAGACATGCAGCACCCTCTTATCCTTATCGGACGCCTGGTAGTGCCCGTGAGATGATACCATTTGAGGTGAGAAATCTTTACCCACTGCCCCGTCCCGTGCTTTAGTGCAAATGAATACTGTTATGCTTTTTCAACTGTCAATCAATCAATCAATCATGGGTTTGTTAAGCGCGAATACTCACCCGTAAGGGTCTCAAGGCGCTGGAGGGGTGTGGAGGGAGGGAGCAGCTCCAGTCCAACAAGGAGGGGGTCTTCTCATCGAAGAGCCAGGTTTTGAGGTTTCTCGTAAAGATGGGGAGTGATGTTGTCTGCCTGAGGTGGAGCGGTAGGGCGTTCCATGCACTGGCTGTGAGGAAAGAGAAGGAGCGACTCCTGATCTGGTCTTTCTGGCGTGGGGAACTACAGCGTAGGAGAGCTGGGCTGATCTTAGGGTTCTTTGGGGTGCGTGGAGGTTGATTCGGCTATTGAGGTATGCTGGTCCGGGGTTGTGGAGGGCTTTGTGTGCATGGGTGAGGATCTTGAAGGTGATTCTGGCC
Source organism: Calotriton arnoldi (assembly GCA_963921515.1). Classification (NCBI taxonomy): domain Eukaryota; kingdom Metazoa; phylum Chordata; class Amphibia; order Caudata; family Salamandridae; genus Calotriton; species Calotriton arnoldi. The sequence continues at coordinate 103,665 of CAWUFW010019428.1, forward strand.
TCGATGGGGAGCCAGTGGAGTGTGTGCAGATGTTGGGAGATGTGGCAGTGTCGTGGTAGGTTGAGGACCAGTCTGGCAGCGGCGTTCTGGATGTTTTGTAGCTTACGGGTGAGGTTTTTGTTTATTCCAGCATAGAGTGCGTTGCCGTAGTTGAGTCTGCTGGTGACGAGAGCGTGGGTTATTGTTAGAACTGGGGGTCTCTCGTTGGCAATGGTATACGCCTTTGACCAAATAGGGACCCTTGCTTCTAAGTCAGGGAAAGGGGATTATACTACTGGATAACCCCTGCTCACCCCCTTGGTAGCTTGGCACGAGCAGACAGGCTTATCTCAGATGCAGTGTGTTAAGCATTTGTGAATATACACAGTACTACAGTGAAAACACTACAGATGGACACCACACAGGTTTTATAAAAATAAGTATTCTTTATATAGACTTAACACAAGACCACAATCGACAACAATCCACAATACTGTACTTAAAGTTGACTTAAAGATGGTAGAAGTTGCTTAATTCAAGTTGATGATAAATGCGACAAAGTTCTCACAAAAGTACCTGGATGCGTAACGCAAAACAAACAAAAGGTTCGCAGGAATGGAGAAGCGTTGGTTCCTTGCTTCGGGGGAGATGATGCATCGCGCCTCAATGCTTGCGCAGAGTAGGGGATGCGTCTTGGCCCTTACCGGAGAGGAGGTGATGCGTAGATTCTCGTGATGCGTTCCGGTTGCGATGCGACAAGATGGCGCTTCGATGCGATGCGACGATCCAGTGCAAATCGATAAGTTGGCTCCCTTGATGCGACGACGTGGAGCCGCGACAGGCCCTGCGACACGCTTCTCCGGTGATGCGAAGGCGACCCTCACGGTGGCGACACGCTTCTCCAGTGATGCGACGGCAAACAGCTGCGACGAAGACACGCTTCTCGGGAGATGCGGCGGCTGCAAGCTTCTCCGGCGATGCGACGACAATAGCTGCAGCGGCGACATGCTTCTTCTTGTTGAGTCGCGCTTCCAGCTCCCAGCGACACGCAGGCTTCTGCAGATAGACTTCCCAGCAAGGAAATTCAGAGGGGAGCTGGTGGTGAAGTGTTGTAGCCCTGAGACTTCAGCAGGAGGCAAGCACAAGTTCAAGCCCTTGGAGAAATATTCTGCAAGATGATGAAGTTCTTTAAAAGTTCCTTCTCCTTTCCTTGGCAATGAAGAGACCACTGCAGGCCAACCCAGCAAACAGCACACTGGCAGAGGGGCAGTCCAAACTCCTGCAGCTTCTTTGGTTCTTCTCCTTGGCAAAAGGTTCGTCTTGTTCCCAGAAGTGATCTAAAATCTTGGGGTCTGGGTCCCCATATTTATACTCAAATTCTCTTTGTTCTCTGAAGGCAGAGAGGCCTCTGCCTAGTCCAAACCAGTTCTGGTCAGTCCCGGAGCACTTTGTTGACAAGACTCCTTCTTTCCTTTCACAGTGTAGGCCAGGGACATCAGACACACCACAGGAGGAGGAGCCAGCATTGTGGAGGGAAGGCACAGCCCTATTCAGGTCCCAGGTGCAACTCCTCCCACCCATCTAGATGCAGATCGCCCTATTCAGCACTGTGCTGACTCACCCTGTCTCCTGGAATCCCCCAGCCCCTGTCACTCAAACTCCAGACAAGGAATACACAACCTAGCAGAGGCAGGCTTGGATAGTTGGGCAAGAAAATACCTACTTTCTAAAAGTGGTATTTTCAAACACAGAATGTTAAAACCAACTTCACTAAAATATGTATTTTATCATTCTGAGTTCAGGCATACTAAACTCGACTTTCTACCATGTTCCCTGAGTCAGTTCGGATTATAAGATGTAATAATCAAACTGCCCATTCTGGCCTATGGGGAACAGGTAGCCTTGCAATAGTGAAAAACGAAAATGGCTGTAATTCACTATTAGGGCATGCCACACGCATCAGGGCATGTCCTACCTTTTACCTACAATGCACCCTGCCCTTGGGCCCACCATAGGGGTGACTAATATGTATAAAAGGGAAGGTTTAGGGACTGGCAAGTGGGTGCACTTGCCAAGTCGACATGGCAGTCACAGACTGCACACAGGCTCTGCAATGGCAGGCCTGAGACACACTTTACAAGCTGCTTCTGTGGGTGGCACAACCAGTGCTGCAAGCCCACCAGCAGCATTTGATTTACAAGCCCTGAGCACACATGGTGCACTGTACTAGGGTCTGACAAGTAAATCAAATAACTAGTACAACAATTTAACATAGGGAGCACTTGCACTGTGGCACTGAATAGCAGTGGCACAGTGCCTAAAGCATATAAAACCAGCAAACAGATCAAAAACAGAGGAAGCAATCAGAAAAAATGGAAGGGAGACTCACGCCAATGATACCAGGTCTAACAGCTACTGTTTTTCTGTGCTTGAGGGGTATCCATTTGAAGGTCTTACGTAGGAGGCGGAGGATGTGGAAGAGGGAGGATGTGACGGAGTTGATCTGGCGGTCCATTTTGAGCTCGGAGTCAAGGATGATTCCAAGGTCGCGTGTGTGGTCCGTGGGGGCGGGTGGGCTGCCAAGGGCAGGGTGCCACGAGGTGTTGTTCCAGGCGTCGGGTGTGGGCCCATGAGGAGTACTTCTGTTTTGTCGGTGTTGAGTTGTAGGCAGCTGCTTTTCATCCATTTGGCGATGGCTTCCATGCCTTCTTGGAAGTTGTGTTTGGCTGCATTGGCTTCGTTGGATAGGGAGAGGATGAGTTGGGTGTCGTCTGCGTATGACACAATGTTGAGTCCGTAGGTTCTGACAATGGGGGCAAGAGGAGCCATGTAGACGTTGAGGAGTGTTGGGCTGAGGGAGGACCCCTGCGGGACTCGGTAGGTGGTTGGTGTAGGGTCCGAGAGGAAAGGGGGGGAGTCTGACCTGCTGCGTACTGCCGGAGAGGAAAGAGTAGATCCAGTCAAGGGCCTTGTCCCGGATACTTGCGTCGTGGAGTCTGCGTATTAGGGTGCAGTGGGATACCGTGTCGAAGGCCGCTGAGAGGTCAAGGAGGATGAGAGCTACTGTTTCTGCTTTGTCCAGTAGGGAGCGGATGTCGTCTGTTGCGGCGAGGAGGGCGGTTTCTGTGCTGTGGTTTTTTTTAAGCCGGATTGTGAAGGGTTGAGGATGTTGTGCTCTTCGATGAAGGTGGCGAGTTGGCTGTTGTCGGCTTTCTCGATTACTTTCGCTGGGAAAGAGAGCAGGGAGATGGGTCTGTAGTTTCTGAGGTCGGTGGGGTCCGCCAAGGGCTTCTTCAGGAGGGGTTTGATCTCAGTGTGTTTCCAGTCGTCGGGGAAGGAGGCGTTCGTCAGGGAGTGGTTGATGGTGTGGCGAATCATGGGTGCCATGGTGTCAGCGCCTCTGTTGAAGATTTGGTGGGGGCAGGGGTCCGTGGGGGCCCCGGAGTGGATTGACTTCATTGTCTTCAGTGTGTCTTCGGTGGTGAGGGCTGTCCAGCTGTCAATCATTGGCTTCAGCTCGACAGGGGTGGCTGGTGGGGGTTCTGTGTGTTGGTTGTCTTCGTCGAAGTTGTCGTAGATGTTCTTCATTTTGCGGTGGAAGAAGGTGCTGAGTTTGTTGCAGAGGTCTTGTGAGGGGGGACTGTCAGTCGACTCGCTGGTGGGTTGGGCGAAGTCCTTGATGATGTTGAAGAGTTCTTTGCTGTTGTGTGCGTGTGTGGAGATTCTGTCTTCAATTGCAGCTTTCCTCGTGTTTCTGATGTGCTGGTGGTGGGCGGTGGTGGCGGACTTTGAAGTTGTTGTGGACTTCTGTGGATTTGGAGTTCCTCCAGGTCTTCTCGAGGCAGCGGCAGGTGCGCCTGGACTCTCGGAGTTCAGGGGTGAACCATCTGGCCTTCTTGGTCTGTGCGTTGTTGTTCTTCTTGAGGGGGGCTATGGTGTTGACGCTGTTGGTGATCCATCTGTGTAGTGTTCGGGCGGCGGTGTTGGGGGCGTCGTCTTCCGCGGTGGTTGGGGTGGAGTTGCGGAGTGAGGAGGTGAGCTGGTCGTCAGTGATTTTGGTCCACTTTCTTCATGGGAGCCGGTGCTGGTGTCTGTGGATGGTGGGTGTCCTGTAGGTGAAGTGGATGCATCGATGGTCTGTCCACAGGAGTTCGGTGGTGTGGCTGAAAGTGATGGAGTTTCCTGTCGTGAAGAGGGGGTCGAGGGTGTGTCCCGCTGAGTGCGTGGGTTCGGTCATGATCTGGCGAAGTCCAATGTTGTGGAGGTTATCCAGGAGGGATGTGGTGTTGGGGTCTAGTTGGTTGTCGAGGTGGAAGTTGAGGTCTCCCATCAGGGTGTAGTTGGTGGATGCGATGGCAGGGGGTCGGTAGATGAGGGTTCCCTGGAGGGTGGTGGTAGGGCTGGCCAGTATTTTGAAGTGCAGGTGTTCCATCATGTCTGTGGGCTTGTTGGGGAGTGTGCTCAGGCGGAGGGTGGATTTGTGGACGATGGCGATCCCTCCTCTTGGGCGGGTGGGCGGTCTTTCCTGGAGATCTTGTAACCTTGGGGAATGGCAATGGCGATGTCGGGTCCCCAGGTGGTGTTGGTTCAGGTTTCGGTGAGGAATGCTATGTCCGGGGTGGTGCTGTCGAGGAGGTCCCAGATTTCGGTGGCGTGTTTGTGGAGTGATCTGACGTTGAGGAGGATGCATTGCAGGGTCTTTGGTTCGGGTGCATTCGTGCGGGCGGGTTGTGCTGGGTCCGTGTTCCTGGCAGTGCTGTAGGTGTGCCGGCAGCAGTGACAGCGGAAGGGTCCGTGGTTGTCGGCTGGCGATGCTAGCTTGTAGTTGTTGTTGCGGCCTTGGTTGAGTGCGTGGAGTGCCGCTGGGTCGTAGCGTTGGCATTGCGGAGGTCCAGGGTTCCTACTGTGAGTGGTAATAAGTGCACCGTACAGATCTGTAATACCCCTTACTGTGAGTGGTAATCAGTGCACCGTACAGATCTGTAATACCCCTTACTGTGAGTAGTAATCAGTGCACCGTACAGACCTGTAATGCCCCTTACTGTGAGTGGTAATCAGTGCACCATACAGATCTGTAATACCCCTTACTGTGAGTGGTAATCAGTGCACCATACAGATCTGGAATACCCCTTACTGTGAGTGGTTGCGGGGATTCTGCTCATACACAGAACTGTGCACAGAGAGCCAGGACTTCAGTGAATTGTGGTGTACCAAAAAACTCACCTCAGTACCTAGAACCCCTAACCGACTAGCATCAGTGTCTCATTAGCTCTTCGTCCTATAGCAAAGGTACCAATGATTAGATAACCCAGAACATGCGACTTAGGTTACTCTCAGGAATGGTGGGAATCAAGAACACTCTTTCGTTTTTATTCTCATACCAGTCCACAACGTGAGTAAATAGAGACACGGTAAAGTTTAAAATGTTTATTTTAACGACGTGCTCTAAGATGCAGTATTTTTGCTAACATAAGCAGGCATATGATTAAAAATAATACGATCAGCATTGTTACAATTCCATAAAACACAAAGGGAGAAATCATATTATAATGATAGAGGAAACAGGTCCTATAGTGCCTTGTGTACCACCCTCCCCAACCAGGAACTAGGTTTCATAATAATAGATGGTCTCTTAGGCTTGAATGGGGAACCCCATACCTCCAAGATCAGCAGAAGTGAATCACATCAGGATCAGCAAAAAGCTCTCTCTCTCTCTGGAAACGGATTTTCTCCAAGTGCCCCAATCATGCATGCAGTGCAAGATTAAAGGCGCTAGAATTTCAGTTAGCTGCAGCTGTGTGCCTATTGTGTCTAGAGCGTGGGCCGATCAGCCCGAATAACAGCTAACATTGTTATGGTAACCTTGGAGGCTTCTGTACTCACTGTGCAGACTAAGGTCGCAATGTAAGTCTAGGGATGTTGAAAACAAGCTGTTCTCATGTGAAGAAATTCAATCAGCCTAACTTACAACAACAGTTACATGCAGTGTCGTGTGCAAAAGCAGCAAAAAGGTAAAATGGTGTTTAAACTTCTAATAAGCCTATGCTAACATAGCAATGGTTGTAAGCAGGGCCCTGCCTTCACTACACCCTCCCTTGATCGGAACACGCACAAGAAGGGAGGCAATTTAGAAATGCAGAGTTCAAGTTCAAGTGAGATAGAACCAAGTTCAAAATTTGCCAAACTGGATAATTGGGAGTAAAAAATTCCAAAGCAGTCAAAAAATGTTTGGGGGGAAAAAGCAACAAAGGAGAGTGCACTATCCAAACTGTAAAGTTTAAAAACAGTAAAAAATTGTTCAAGCACCAGACGTGGTGTAGATGGATCAACGCCAAATCAGTCCAGCAGCGTATAGGCACAGTACGTTGCAACAGCCTCCAAGAGGAAGTCATTGTTATCATCAGAGAACATTTCAGCCATCCAATTAAGTAATGGGAAGGAACATACATGTTCTTCGATAGCCGGAGCCTCTAGCACCATCAGAGGACAACTCGGGTGTTCTTCAATATAACTGCGTGCCAGGAAGTCATGTGCAGCCGCACATATATTCCAATTCCCCAGGACGCCATGGGCCGCTGCGCAGGCCATAATCCCGATGCCAGAATAGTTCAACTCATGAGCTACTAAGGGACTCATTAGTTGATCATAATCAGGGTTAGGAGACACCGTATTGCAGAGACACAAATGCAGAGCCCATTCAAAACAGCAATCCAGGCAATGGAAGACATGCTGCACGCATGTAAAGTAGGACAACCGGAAAGATAATCCATATGCTACACTCAAGGTAGCCAGAGGCAGCGTTCAATAGAATTGAAGCATCCGGTTGCGAAGATGAAGCAGCCGGGCAGATTGTCTTGTGACACAGATTGTGCAGCCATTTCTGAGCAAGCAAGTTAACAGCAATACACCGGCAGCCAAGGCGAGAATTAACGGTAAACCGCCGAAGAGGCTGGAAAAAATAGAATGAAAAAATGCCGGTATCACACCAAATATAGTTTGGAATGAGGTCACAAGGCCAGAACTTACTACTTTAAAAAAGTGCGCCAAGCCTGTGGTCGACGAGGCATTGAATATAGTGTGAATCAAAGCACCGAAATGCAGAGGGAGATCAGTATTCAAAAGGGCATGCACTTCAGTGCGGGTGTTTGCAACGTGAAGGACAAATGTTTCACGGGAAGAAGTTAAGGGCAACTTCTTTTTGTGACAATAGAGCCCTTATTCGACTCATCTTGTTGAACTCTGCTTTCAAGGTCGGAATGGAAGGCCAGATGGAAACATCGAGCTTCCCATGCGGAGGCGGGAAAAGCACATTCTTACAGCAGACTACACGTTGGGAGACGGTTACAATATACGGAATCCCTGATAGCATACCGCAGCAATCCTCATTATTTAAAAGCAAATAGCTCTCGTGAGCAAGCAACGTGAAAGTTGGTGTTATTGCTGGGACTGGATTACCCTTTAAAATGCATGCTAAATTCGTCGCGTTCGAGTTGCAAGAGCCGTGCAATTGTATGTTTTTGCAAACCAGTGAATGGTCAGGTGTAGAAGTGCACTCTTCTCCTTTCAAATAAACCTCTTTACCCTCCCTCAGGCATCTATAGGTGAATGGCAGAGACCATACTTCATGGAGATAGGCACTACCGAATGGTTCATATCTGCCTATGGCATAGTGTTTCATGCATGAACTGAATTTGAACAGGGGGAAGGGCAGCGTTATTAACCCATGAATGAGCCAAACTGCTGAATTGGATTCGGCAACAGAAAAAGGTAAAGGTTCCAACTTTTCAATATGCAAAATTGAATATGCAGCATCCTTCATAGACATAAATTGTTGTTTTTCAGTCAAATTAAACGGTAAAAATAGAGATGACGTGTTCATGTAGTCCCATGGAATTTTACCAGCTTTTAAAGTTTGCAAAGTCCAGGCAAACTGCATAATGGAACGTAATTTATTTTGACCATGGTACAAAAGGAGTAGTTTCTTCCCTGTAACTCCAGTTCTGTAGTAGGGGTATCTCTGTGATAGTCATAATCAGGTGAATAGTCCCGCCCATGTGCGTGGACCCCGGAGCACTTCATTAGATATAGTCTCTTAAGTTGTCCTCTTCTGCAGTCCTGCATAGACACTTAAGAGATAATAAAAAGACAATAATGCAGCCTAAAAACAACTAGGCTACGCTGGCCATTACTTCATCCTGAAGTGAAAAAGATAGCCAGGTAACAGTTAAATTTAACTATTTTGCTAAGTTTCACACATAGAGAAACTCCCCTTCACAAAGATCCCTTTTTCATGATAGAGATGAAGGGTTGGACAGACAAGCCCCATAGGCTGCCATTATGTGTCTGTAAATGGATGCCGTGCCTTTAAGAATCCTTCCAGAGACCCTCGGTATCCCATGATGCACAGCCAAAGGCCAGTTACTTTCAGTTCTTTTTGAAGGTGTATAAAGCAAAGCCTGCTGAATTCAGGATATCACTGTTTCATCCACCGGGGAGGAGGGCGGGTCGCTTATGACTATCACAGAGATACCCCTCCTACAGAACTGGATTTACAGGTAAGAAACTACTCCTTCTGTAGTAGGGGATCTCTGTGTATAGTCCTAATCATGTGAATAGAATAGCAAGCCCATCCCCAAACAACAAACCCCAGCGGTGGAAGAAACAAACAGACCCACTATTGTGCAAATAGATTCCTCAGTGACGCCTGCCCAACCTGAGCATCTGTCCTGGCATCAGTGTCCAGGCAGTAGTGTTTAGTAAATGTATGGACTAACTTCCAAGTGGCAGCCCTACAGATTTCTGCAATAGGGACGTTACGGAGTAAAGCCGCTGTAGCAACTTTACCTCTGGTAGAGTGAGCCTTAGGCTTACTAACTAGAGTCTTGTTGGCTTTCTGATAACACAACTGAATACAGGACACGATCCACCTGGAGATGGATTGCTTGGAGGTAGCAAGGCCAGTCCTGACAGAGCCATAGTTAACAAACAACTAATCCGATCTACAAATCTCCTTAGTCTTATCTAAGTAGAACTTCAACACCCTTCTAACATCGAGAGAATGAAGGGATCTCTCAGCAGGAGAGGAGGGAAGCTGAAAAAATGTGGGTAAAGAAATCGTTTGATTCACATGAAACTCTGACACTACTTTTGGAAGGAATTTAGGGTGAGTTCTCATGACTACCTTAGAAGAATGAAACACTGTGTAAGGCTCTTTACAACAGAGAGCCTGGATTTCACTCCCCCTGTGAGCTGATGTTATGGCTACAAGGAAAGCTGCCTTCCAGGACAGATGCTGGAGAGAAGCCTTATGAATAGGCTCAAAAGGCTCCTGCATCAGCCTAGAAAGCACCACATTAAGCTCCCATGGAGGTGAAGGACGCCTAATGGGAGGAAACACTTTCTTCAGACCTTCCAGAAAATCTTTGATGACTGGGATTTGGAAAAAGGAAGTTTGTGAAGGACATTTCCTATATGCAGTTAAAGCTGCTAGGTGAACTTTTATGAAATGAAAATTCAGGCCAGATTGAGCCAAATGCAGCAAATAAGGAAGAATGACATCCTCCTTGCAGGAGGTAGGATCTGCATTCTTAGAGGCACACCAAATGCAAAATCTCTTCCATTTATATGCGTAGGAAGTCAGTGTAGACAGTCTTTTTGCTTCTTTTAATATCTCCATACAGTTCTGAGGGAGATTTAAATGTCCATACTGCACTAGCTCAGGAGCCATGCTGCCAAATTCAACGAAGAGAGGTTGGGGTGCACCATCTGCCCTCCGAACTTCGTGAGAAGGTCCGGCCGACACGGAAGTCGAAGGTGCGGCAGGAGAGACCGGTGTAATAGATCGGTGAACCACCACTGATGGGGCCACTCCGGAGCAATGAGGATCATCTTGGCCCGTGATTGGGAAAGTTGGGTGGAAAAGCGTAGAGAAAGCAGTTCGACCAGTTGATCCACAGTGCATCCCCCAGCGTCCCTGGTTGGTAGAACCTGGAGGCGAAGTCGAGGCATTTTCTGTTTTCCGCTGTGGCGAACAGATCGACCTCCGGAGTTCCCCATCTTTCGAATATTTCTTGCACCACATCGTTGTTTAAGTCCCACTCGTGATTTTCGAGAACGAGTCTGCTGAGAGCGTCTGCCTGAGCATTTTGCACACCCGGGAGGTGAGTCGCTGTGATGGTCAAGTCCCTGGCCAGAACCAATGCCAGATCGTCTGGGCCTCCCGAGACAGTGGGCGAGAGTGGGATCCCCCTGCTTGTTGAGATAGAACATCGTTGTTGTGTTGTCCGCCTGTACAAGCAGGGAACTGGTACGAAAGGAAGGCTGGAAGGCTTTCAGTGCCAAGTGAACCACTCGAAGTTCCAGGAAGTTGATGTGATACGTGGACTCCTTCACGGACCACGTGCCCTATATCTGCAGGTGATCCGAATGCGCACCCCAGCCTTGGAGAGACGCATCTGTCACGATGGTCTGCGTTGGAATCTCCTTGTGGAAAGGAGTCCCTCTGAGGAGATTGTGTGGAGAGCACCACCATCGTAGAGACTGGATGGCTTGCTGTGACAACATAATCCTGTCCTCCCAACTCCCCTCTTTCTGGTTCCACTGATCCTCCAAACATTCCTGCAGAGGACGCATTCGGAGACGTGCATGAGGAGTGAGAAAAATGCACGAGGCCATGGAGCCCAGGAGAGAGGACACCTTCCTCACCGTCAGGAAGGGTATGGTCATGAGAGTCTGAGCCTCCCGAAGGATTGATAAGCGTCTCTCCTCCGAAGGACACACGCTTGCCTTGCGAGTATCGATGGAGGCTCCCAGATACTGCAGACACTGGACAGGAGTCGGGACAGACTTTGAGAGATTGATGTGAAGACCCAAGCGATTCAGCAGAACGGACGTCCTGTTGAAATGCAGTTGTGCCTTCTGAAACGTGGCTGCCTTGATCAGCCAGTCGTCCAGGTATGGATAGACGAACACCTTGTTCTTCCGGAGGTGTGCTGCGACTACTGCCATGCATTTTGAAAAAGTCCTTGGCGCTGACTTCAGGCCGAAGGGAAGCACTGCATATTGGTACTGATTGGTGCCGACCAGGAACCGTAGGAACTTGCGATGTTTCCTTGCTATGGGCACATGAAAATATGCGTCTTGCAGATCTATTGCACATAGCCAGTCTCCCTGATGCAGCTGAGGGTAGATCTGGTGCAGGGATAACATGTGGAACTTTTCTCTGCGGATCCATTTGTTCGCTTGCCGCAAGTCGAGAATGGGTCTGAATTCGTTCTTGTCCTTCTTGCGTACGAGAAAGAATCTTGAATATAGACCTTGTCCCTTCTGGGTAGGAGGAACCAGTTCTATCGCCCTTTTCCTTAGCAGGGTATCGGCCTCCACCTGAAGTTCGCGCAGCCGGTGTTGTGAGCGAATTGGCGGTATCGATGGAGGAGGGCTGGTGAAACGTAGACAGTATCCATTGCGAACAATATTCAGCACCCAACTGTCCTGAGTTATCTTTTTCCACTCTGCCAGATAATTTTGAATGCTTCCCCCACTGGAGTGGGCAACAGAAGAGGGGGAAGTAACCCTTCAGGGCTTGGAACCCGCTGGGGCCTTGTTCCCTGGTGTCGACTGCTGGTTAGACCTTCCTCTCGACTGGCGTCTCTGAAACGGCTGAAATGACCGTTGAAACTGTTGCTGCTGTTGCTGTCCAGACTGACGGCCCTGCCCACGCTGGAATCGCTGAGAGGAATAACGCCGTTGGAAAGGGCGGAAATTCCTACACTGCTCCTTAGGCTTTTCCAAGCCAACAGCTTTGAGGGTTTCCATCTCAGCCTTCATGCGGGCCATCTCCTCGTCCGCATGGGAACCAAAGAGGGTGGTACCCGAGAATGGAAGGTTCGCGATGCGCTGCTGAGCCTCCGGTTTTAAAGAGGTGAGACGCAACCAGGAATGCCGTCGGAGAGTAACGCCATGGCAATACTCGTGGGCTGCAAGGAGAGAGGTGTCCGCTGCCGCGCTGATAATCTCATTAGAGACCATCAGTCCCTCGTTGAGTACCTCCTGAAAATCCTCCCGTCTTTCCCTAGGTAGGAGGTCCATGAACTGGTGAAGAGACTCCCACAAGGAACGGTCGTAACTGCCCAGCAGGGCAGTAGAACTAGCCGCCTTCATTGATGTGGCTGCAGTGTTGCAGACTTTTCTCCCCACAGAGTCCAGCTTACGGCTTTCCTTGTCCGGAGGGACTGTGGACGAGGGGGCCATAGCATGCTGCTTCTTTGCCGCCACCACGATGACTGAATCTGGGGGGGGTCCGCCCGAAGGAATGCAGGGTCAGAGTCCGGGGGACGGTATTTCTTCTGGAGCCTTGAAGGCGCAGATTTTACAGGGGAAGGCGTAAGGAATAACTCCATCACCGGTTCCTCCAATCCGGGTACCAATGGAAGCAGAGGACGAGAGGTTTGCCTCTGCTGCAGCGTCTCAAAATCACCGACGTAGTGGGAGTAGGCACAGACAACGCAATGCCCAGTTTTGCCGCTCCCCTCACAAGAACCTCCTGGAATGTGGCAATGTCATCGACAGGTGACACTCTGAGGTGGCGAGTCCGATAATGTGGGCGAGTATCTCCCCTCACTAGAGGATGCCATGTCCCTAGTATATCGAGAACAAGATCTCTCGTGACGACGGCGCCGGTGAGACCTTGTAGAAGAACGGTGCCAGCTGCGAGAGCGATGTCTTGGCCGGGACCGTGATCTTGCCCTTCTAGGTTCTGCAGGGATCACGGGCACAGGAATCAAGGGCACTGGCAGAGACGGAGGAGGAACTGCAGGAGGCTGAGATGGAGGAGGCGGAGGAGGAGGTGGCGGAGGAGTTTTAGGAGGAGGCGGAGGAGTAGGAGTCCTGGGCCGCAGAGGCGGTGACTGACGAGGAGCCACTGGCTGAACAGGAGCAGGTTCCAGTGTCCTAGTTAGAGAATAGGTCCTGGAATACTCAGAGTCCGAGGTAGATACCACCCTTCTCTGTTTCGTGCTGGCATTGAAGAGGGAGCCCTGGATGTAGTGCCCCTTGACGGCGAGCGCCGACGTCGTCGTGATCTAGAACCTGCCGAAGTTGAGAGGCTGACCACAGAGGGCGACTGGTCTCTCGACGTCGAGCTACGATGGTACCTTCTCGACGTCGACTTCTCGACGTCGATCTTCTTCATGACGTTGATCTTCTCCTCGACGTCGATCTTCGCGTCGACGTCGACGGTGTCGCCTCGACGGCGAGCGCCGGTCTCCTAGCCCAGATCGACGGCGATGGTGTATCGACTTTGACCGGGATGTCCTCGATGTCGACCTCAGCTGAGGCCTTGACGTCTGTCCCCTCGACGTTGATCTTCGACGTTGCTTCGACCCAGAGCTCTGAGTCGACGGGGAGCATATCGTCATCATACCTGGTTTCGATGTTGTTGCCTTCGACATCGACCGGGACCGGCGTCGTTTTTGAGCCTTCTTTCGACTGGGGAGCTCCCCAGAGGCCGACGCATGGGTCTTGGAGGAGGACTGGCTCTCTCCTTGCCCAGATGTCCCACCTGCAGCCTGTTGTCTTCTCTGCTCCAGGCCTTGAAGACGAATCTTCTCCTTGTCACGCAGGGTCCTCCTGGAGAAGGATTTACAGATGGCGCAGGATTCAGGAACATGTGAAGTAGGTAGACAGAGAATGCAAACTCTGTGGGCGTCCGACTTGGCCTTCTTCCTGCCACATTCAGGGCATTTGTTGAACAAAGATGGCATTTTGACAAGATAAATGTGGGCTAACTGCCCAAAAAAGACAGCAAAAGGAAGGAAAAGGCCAAAGACGTCGAGTAAAACACTCAAACTAACTTTAGAAAGCTTAATTATTGAAAAATATACCACTCAAGGTAGAGCTCAATGCTCCAGGGTCCTGCTAGCAGGAGCCGGAAAAAAGAACTGAAAGTAACTGGCCTTTGGCTGTGCATCATGGGATACCGAGGGTCTCTGGAAGGATTCTTAAAGGCACGGTATCCATTTACAGACACATAATGGCAGCCTTTGGGGCTTGTCTGTCCAACCCTTCATCTCTATCATGAAAAAGGGATCTTTGTGAAGGGGAGTTTCTCTATGGGTGAAACTTAGTAAAATAGTTACATTTAACTGTTACCTGGCTATCTTTTTCACTTCAGGATGAAGTAATGGCCAGCGTAGCCTAGTTGTTTTTAGGCTGCATTATTGTCTTTTTATTATCTCTTAAGTGTCTATGCAGGACTGCAGAAGAGGACAACTTAAGAGACTATATCTAATGAAGTGCTCCGGGGTCCACGCACATGGGCGGGACTATTCACATGATTATGACTATACACAGAGATACCCCTACTACAGAACAGACACTTCATCCTGGACAATATCAACAACAGATGAAACAATATTATCTAATGTGTAAATTCGGGAAGAAAGTGTTTTAATGCTATTATCAACAACTGCAAGCACTTTTTCTAAATTGGCCTGATCAATAGCCCTTAATCTAGAAGCAGCTTCGATTTGAGACAGTTTCCAAACTTCGTTGTAAATAGCATATATCCATCTTTTTGACCTGCCTCCCACCGGGCCCTTAACAAAGTCATTCAAATCAACATAGTCAGTCAATTTGGACAAATGAAGTTTAACTGACGCTAACGTGGAATGTTTAAGCCAGTTCTGACATAACTTGCCTACTGAATACGTAGTAACAGAATGGTCACTTTCAAAACGGGGATCCACCCTAACCTGTGTATAGCCAGGGGCCAGACCCAGAAAACGATGTTGGCATGAATCTGAACTTTTCTGCCATATTAACCAACCTTGGGAATCCAAGCTGGAAACATTAAAAGAGGAATTCAGTACCAGGGACTGTAAATCATCAATGGACCTATCGGTGTGATTGTACCATGTAGGGTATTTACCCAAATCATGAATAGAAGGAGCATTTAATTTTTTAGATGTAGCCAATCCAAAGCAGGTAGTCTGAGAAATAGTCGAATTCAAAAACAACATATGGTTCGGGATGAGACATGCACGATGCAAAGCCTCAGTGCCTCGCACTTGCCAGCTCTTAGAACCCCAAACAGATTTAAGATCTATAGTATCTTTCCACAACTCATAGCCCCCTATAGCCAATTGATCAATAAAGGACTTCGAATACAGTAATTTTGTGTGGGTGAGTCTAACTTTGGAAGAGGACTTAGCAGTCATCCTAAAATAAAATGCGTCAGGATTAGATTGATTAAAATCAGTAAAATATGTAAACTTTTTTAAAAGAGTTATTGAGCTGCCTTCAACGGGAGCTGGACAATGTTCCCATTGTGTGTAATTAACCACATTTCTAAACGTGTTTGTTTTATCCAGAAAATAATTGCCATGATGTTGGTAGTAGATTAAGTCTGCATAATTGGCTGAGTCTAAGTACAAATCTTCAGCATCCAAAGCAGCATAATATTTCAAATCAGAAAAAAGCGCCTCTACGGCTTGGACATCCCAATCATCAGAGAGTATGTTTTGTTTCACTACATCCCCCATTGAAACACGAAGTACATTGGGAACATTTATAACCTCTGTAGGGCCGTGGATTTGAAATTTGACAGCATCCCACACAATCCCATCTAAGACAGGCCAAGCTGTGATATTTACAAAAGTCTGGTCCCTCTTCATGATGTGAGACGAAGAGTGGGGTGCCAAAGTTCCATCAATTAGTCTAATTGAAGTCCTTTCTTTAACATAATGTCCATTTACTAGACGAAAAAACAATTACAAATCCAATTGCCATGAACAAAAAAATTTAAAAAGCACCAGCCAAATGTAAGTCCAAGGGGGAATCAAAAAATGTCTCTTAAACCAAACAGCAAAAATAGAAACTTTTGATGGGGACTTTGACGTGGTAGAGTCAGTGTCAAATAAAAAGCGTGACTGGTTAACTGCACATGTTTGCAAATCAGGCATCGACAAATCTGTGGGGTAAGTATACTCAGTATCATCAAGGGGATCACCAGCCGGTGGATTCAATAAAGGATTAGTAACTGTATGCATCTCAATTGCAATGTCAGGCCTGTTGGTATTCGACGGAGCCAAAACAGAATTTCTCAGCATCGCCGGACAAGAGACCGCTGGTGTCATACTAAGAAGAATCAGCCACTCGTTGTAGTTTGACATTGTCAATGGAGATGTACCTGTTATCCTTTCGACCAGGAAGTGGAGGTAAAATGACTGTTCTTGTGCCCTGCACTCCAAGCACAGGTACTGGTGCACGATATGAGGGGCCGAACTCCTTCTTGTTCTCCACCTTCTCACGGACCAGATCACCGACTCAGGGTAGCCAGCCAACTACCGGAATCTGAAGCGCTGCATCAGTTGTGGAGGGCAAATGTTCCTTTGCAAGACTGTCACGAGTCTTTTGTAGGTTCTGTAACACAGCAGAATGATCATCTACGTCAAAGGGTGCGGCAGACGCCACCATGTCTAGACCCTCAAGGTCCGGAACAAACATTTTGATGCCAAAGAGCATTTCGTATGGGGTCCGCCCACCCAGAGACCTTCTAGGGAGATTATTAAGTGCACATTGAACGCAATAGAGATGGGCCAGCCAGTTTCTGCCAGTACCTAAAACCCTAGCTGTCAAGGATTGCTTTAAGTCACGGTTCATTCGCTCCACAACGCTATTACCCTCAGGTCTGTATGGAGACGAAAATTTGACTTGGACCCCCAATGAACCCATGGCATCCTTGTACGCCTTAGAGGCGAACGCTGAACCCTGGTCCGAATGAAGGGTGCCACATGCAAAAATTCCCACAAAGACACGCAAATCCCTGATGACAGTTCGGGCATCAGCACTTCGTTGCGGCCAGAGCCAAATAAAGCGTGTGCACGAATCCACTGCAACTAAGATGTACTTATACGCAGTATCTGAGGAGAAAGGGCCGCAGTGACTTAAATAAACACACCCAAGTGGTTTATTAGATATGTACAACTGTGTCTTGGGCGGGCGCGCAGCAGTTGAAGGTTTGATCTGCTGGCAAATGTCACAATGAAGGACATAATCACGCGTCTGTTTGTACAATCTGTGCCACCAGTAACGCTGCTGTAAGAGAGATACAGTCGCTGAAACGTCGGCATGCCCGAGGCCATGCCCTCGTGAGCCGCTGTTATCAAAGTCTGCCTGCGGTCCGCGTTGGGAATCAATCTGTCACCAACGTCATTAATTCTCACATAGGGAACTTTATCAGGACTTAAATGATAAAAGTATTTAGAAGGGAAACCGCTAGGGTAAGTACCTCCCTTCTCTGTTGCAGCAATGGCTGCCAAGATTTCATCATCAATCTTACTTTTGGAACGTGTAACTGCTGCAACTACATATGTCGCAACTGCTGTCTTTGCTGCCTCATCAGCAAGACTGTTACCAACAGCGTGTACCCCCACGCGTTGGTGACCAAGAGTATGAATTACAAACACGAGCGGCAGCCGTTCTTTAAGCTCTGCCACTCGAACCCATAGCATTTTATGTTTGATTGTGCTACCTTTGGAATCACGATAGTCATTCTGAGTCCAAAAAAATAAATTGTCATTGTAAGACTGAACACAGTAGTAAGAGTCACTTATAATAAGAGTAGTCACACCAGGGTCAGCGTACTCCAGTGCAAGCACCAGAGCACGTAGCTCTGCCAATTGGGGGGGTACAGTCCCCTAATGTCTGTGTATGCACGACATCGGACTTGAACTCTCCATTCACCATAGTACCAACCACTATTGCGCAGGCCGCTGAATAAGCATGCTTTGACCCAGTCACCGGTTGCGCCGAACCGTCAGTGTAAATGATACAATGGAAATCCAAGTTCCTTTAGAATCGCCATCTGCACTGCAGTCAAAACTTTTTCCACAGAGGAAAATCGCATTTCAGCCGAAGTGTACAAGTGTGACTTGTAAGCAATAGGGACTGTGTCACCCTCATTAAAAGTCAGGTACGTGAAACCCATCGCCCCAGGCACAATTCTTATTACCAGGTTGGTGTGGTTGTCACGAGTCAGTAAGAACTTAGATTCAAGAAGATCAGCCTGCAAAGATTGCAAGATGGCTGAATGTTCAGGCAGCCATCAAGATTTGGTAAAAGTTGGTTGTATCAAGGCATAAGGCGGCTTGATACGCTGGGCATATTCGGGAATGTAAGTACGCCCGAAGTTAAAAAAAAACAGCAAAGATTGTAGTTTTTTCAGAGTTGTAGGAGCGCGCAACTGTGCGCATTTCTCCAGGAAGTGAGGTGCTAAACCTCGACCTTCATTGTTGAGCTCATAGCCCAGGAACAACACTGTGTACTCTGCAATGTGTGATTTTGCAAAGTTAAATTTGTAACCGAAGTCCGCAAACATACAAATGATGCGGTCAACGCGACACAGATGCGGCCATAATTCATCGTCTGTGAGATAAATGTCATCAACATACGAGCACGCATCAGGGTCGAGTCCCTCTAAAAGAGAGACTATGCGAGCGGCAAAGACGTCTGGACTGTTTTTATAGCCCATGGCTAATCTTCTGAACTGTTTTTGTTTGCCGCCACAGGTGAACGCTGTCCATTGACTACTAAGTGAGGACAGGTTATGGCTAAAAAAGTCATTGGATATGTCAAGTGTGGTCTTAAACCGTTTACGCACGAGACTATCCACAAGGGCAGAACTGTGAGTATTCTGTACCGCGCAGGTCCGACAATGAGAGTTCAAATGCCGGTAATCCAATACCAAACGGTACGAGCCATCAGGCTTGGTCACAGTAAAAAGAGGATTATTCATTGGTGACACACATGTTTCAATCACACCTTGATATTCCAATTGTTCAAGGATTTCCGCAACAGGAGCTTTCGCTTCACGCCGCATGGGATATATAGGGGTTGTGGCTGTGGCATTGACCGTAATGGAATCTCATGTCGGGGAGAAAGTTTATCCCATCCACATTGAGTTCGGTACAAAGCCGGTGCAAGCACCTTAGACCACTCTTCTGCAAAATTCAGCGTCTGCTCCTTCGGTACAGTATGAGCAAAACTAGAAAGGATTACCGCCTCCCCTCTCGGAGCGGCCAGAACGAAGGGTGGGGGCCAGTCGGCCTCCGCCAATAAAATGTCATAGGTAGAGGTCAGATTTTCCCAAAATATCCCTTTTATTTTAAGTTGTATGTCACCTTCAATTAAAAGGACTATTTCATAGAGTCTGTCAGGGGGAGCCACTCTAGTGTCAGCTGTCTCAACAGCAACGAACGTGTCAGTTGCTGTCGCCTTCAGATACGGACGCAGTGCTTCCCGTACTACTGTAATTTCTGCCACGCTGTCTAGCAGCGTCAGCACCCATGTCAGGTTCCGAAGCTGTGTTCTCACTATCCGTGGCATACCTTGCAGTTAAGGCGGCAACTTTCTTTTTCTGAAACTGGGGTCGTTGACGTTGAAAGTCGTCCTGCTTGCCTTTACCTTTTGTCTGGTGGGGCTGCTCACGACCTTGCTGGGCACCCCGGCCTCTGCCGCAGTCTCCTCCACCAGTTTGTGAGACCGATGTACCCTGCAAAGAGCGAGGAGAACGTTGATCAGGAACCTGAAAATGATCAGGTGACTTAATATTAGCGCGGTCGCGCAAATCATATGTGCGCTCAGTGGACACAGGTATTGGCGATGCAGGACGCAACCCTTGTTTCTGTTGCTGCTTCCCCTGTTTTTTATTATTCCAATTCTTTTTAGAAAAAGGTGGACGGTTGTCTTTAGCAGACTTCGCCGTCTGAGTTTGCGGTTGTGCTGCTGTCTTAGCAAAAGGCTTAACACCCAAACTATTGCGGCCAATGGTCTTATAAGCCTCCGCAATGATTTTCGGTAACTGCCGGGGCTTATCAGCATCGGGGACATCGCGCAAAGCATTAGACACCTGAAAGTTCACCGCATCCCCCTTGACATTAGCAAGGACAAGATCGGAAACTACGTCAAACACCCCAACGAGTCTCATTCCCAATTCAACAGCCGCCTCCGGACCGTGTTGATCCTGGACACGCTTGATCACGGAGGGCAGGACAGCCATGGACGGTGTGCCGAAGCACTTAGCGTAGACTGCCCCAAATATTTTACCCCAGGTCTCCCAATCTGTTACCTCTGGTATCAAGTCTTTCTGCAAAATAATCGTAAGAATCCTGTGTTTCTCAACAGGAGTCGTGTTAGGAAAAACCGCTTCCAGTTGGTCAAATTTCTCAGCAAGCCAAAAAGGCATATCATCCTTATCTTGGGGGCGCTTGCCCATAACCGAATTTACCATGACAGGATTAATTTTCATCCCGGCCGGCCCAACTGGATGCGCCGCAGCACCAGGTGCCCCCACCTGGACGTTACAGGACACGTATTGCACGAAAGCCCGATGCACTCCACCCAAGGAGGCGTAGAGTACACGTAACTCAACTATAGTGACTGTCAGATAACGCGGATGCGGTGTGTACCCGGCCAAAACCGGCCACGTGGCCCCAGGAATAGACAAAGGACCTAACCGAACCGCCGTTACAGAGTAGGGAAGGGCGCCATTAAACCAAACTCGATGCTGCCAAGCAGTAATCGGAATTTCTAGTGTCCTATATGGAGTGTAGTCCATGGGCACGGCAGTGGGAGAGTAAACATGAAACATACCACTACCCGCATTCACCGCAGGAAAGGTAACCCATGAGTAGAAAAGCTCAAACGGGTATGCAGCTTCAGCACTCACCACGAAAAAACCGCCATGCCCTCCAAGATGACGCCAAACGTCTGCAAATGATTGCGGACGACCACCCTACTATGCGGTGGGATCTCAACATCAGCCATAAGGCCACAGAATTAAAAAGACAATGCAAATGAATTGTAGCACAAACGGGTTGTAATTCAAAGTAAAAACCTTTTTAAAATAATCAAGCTTGAATAAACCTATACTAAACCATATAGGTAGGGCAATCCGACACCACTGTCAACCGGAAACAGTAGTGAGGGTGTCGTGGACTGTTATAAGCACTACTCGAGAGTCTCAAACATAAGACAACATCGTTAGGTGCGCCATGTTGCGGGGATTCTGCTCATACACAGAACTGTGCACAGAGACCCAGGACCTCAGTGAATTGTGGTGTACCAAAAAACTCACCTCAGTACCTAGAACCCCTAACCGACTAGCATCAGTGTCTCATTAGCTCTTCGTCCTATAGCAAATGTACCAATGATTAGACAACCCAGAACATGCAACTTAGGTTACTCTCAGGAATGGTGGGAATCAAGAACACTCTTTCGTTTTTATTCTCATACCAGTCCACAATGTGAGTAAATAGAGAGACGGTAAAGTTTAAAATGTTTATTTTAACAACGTGCTCTAAGATGCAGTATTTTTGCTAACATAAGCAGGCATATGATTAAAAATAATACGATCAGCATTGTTACAATTCCATAAAACACAAAGGGAGAAATCATATTATAATGATAGTGGAAACAGGTCCTATAGTGCCTTGTGTACCACCCTCCCCAGCTTAGAACTAGGTTTTATAATAATAGAAGGTCTCTTAGGCTTGAATGGGGAACCCCATACCTCCAAGATCAGCAGAAGTGAATCACATCAGGATCAGCAAAAAGCTCTCTCTCTCTGGAAACTGATTTTCTCCAAGAGCCCCAATCATGCATGCAGTGCAACATTAAAGGCGCTAGAAATTCAGTTAGCTGCAGCTGTGTGCATGTTGTATCTAGAGCGTGGGCCGATCAGCCCAAAAAACAGCTACCTTGTTATGGTAACCTTGGAGGCTTCAGCACTCACTGTGCAGACTAAGGTCGCAATGTAAGTCTAGGGATGTTGAAAACAAGCTGTTCTCATGTGAAGAAATTCAATCAGCCTAACTTACAACAACAGTTACATGCAGTGTTGTGTGCAAAAGCAGCAAAAAGGTAAAATGCGTTTAAACTTCTAATAAGCCTATGCTAACATAGCAATGGTTGCAAGCAGGGCCCTGCCTTCACTACAGGTGTAGTTGGTGGACGCAATGGCCTGCAGGGAGATGATGTCCGTGATGGAGTCGGCGAAGGGTCCGCGGAGTCCAGGGGGTCGGTAGATGAGGGTTCCCTGGAGGGTGGTGGTAGGGCTGGCCAGTATTTTGAAGTGCAGGTGTTCCATCATGTCTGTGGGCTTGTCGGGGAGTGTGCTCAGGCGGAGGGTGGATTTGTGGACGATGGCGATCCCTCCTCCCGGGCAGGTGGGCGGTCTTTCCTGGAGATCTTGTAACCTTGGGGAATGGCGATGGCGGGTCCCGAGGTGGTGTTGGTTCAGGTTTCGGTGAGGAATGCTATGTCCGGGTGGTGCTGTCGAGGAGGGCCCAGATTTCGGTGGCGTGTTTGTGGAGTGATCTGACGTTGAGGGGGATGCATTGCAGGGTCTTTGGTTCGGGTGTGTTCTTGCGGGTGGGTTGTGCTGGGTCCGTGTTCCTGGCGGTGCTGTAGGTGTGCCGGCAGCAATGACAGCTGAAGGGTCCGTGGTTGTCGGCTGGCGATTCTAGCTTGTAGTTGTTGTTAGGGCCTTGGTTGAGTGCGTGGAGTGCCGCTGGGTCGTAGCGTTGGCGTTGCGGAGGTCCAGGGTTCCTACTGTGAGTGGTAATCAGTGCACCGTACAGATCTGTAATACCCCTTACTGTGAGTGGTAATCAGTGCACCGTACAGATCTGTAATGCCCCTTACTGTGAGTGGTAATCAGTGCACCGTACAGATATGTAATACCCCTTACTGTGAGTGGTAATGAGTGCACCGTACAGACTTGTAATGCCCCTTACTGTGAGTGGTAATCAGTGCGCCGTACAGATCTGTAATGCCCCTTACTGTGAGTGGTAATCAGTGCACCGTACAGATCTGTAACACCCCTTACTGTGAGTGGTAATCAGTGCGCCGTACAGATCTGTAACACCCCTTACTGTGAGTGGTAATCAGTGCACCGTACAGATCTGTAATACCCCTTACTGTGAGTGGTAATCAGTGCACCGTACAGATCTGTAATACCCCTTACTGTGAGTTGTAATGAGTGCACCGTACAGACCTGTAATGCCCCTTAATGTGAGTGATAATGAGTGCACTGTACAGACCTGTAATGCCCCTTACTGTGAGTGGTAATCAGTGCACCGTACAGATCTGTAATGCCCCTTACTGTGAGTGGAAATCAGTGCACCGTACAGATCTGTAATGCCCCTTACTGTGAGTGGTAATCAGTGCACCGTACAGATCTGTAACGCCCCTTACTGTGAGTGGTAATTAGTGCACTGTACAGATCTGTAATACCCCTTACTGTGAGTGGTAATCAGTGCACTGTACAGATCTGTAATACCCCTTACTGTGAGTGGTAATCAGTGCACTGTACAGATCTGTAATACCCCTTACTGTGAGTGGTAATCAGTGCACCATACAGATTTGTAATGCCCCTTACAGGGGTGTGGAATTCTATTAAAATCTGCTTGTCCAAAAGGCAGAATCCTAGAGCAATCTACTAGCCCTCTAGAGAAATCCACTTGTCCCACTTACTACCTGAATCTTAGATGGACCATAACAGACACATTCATAGCTCTTTTTAAAAGCAAAAACATGTCTAGAGGTGGGACTGCTTGAGGTTGTCATAGGTGCAAAATTGGCATAATTTAGGAGTACTTTTTGATTTATTTTTATTAGGAATTTAATAGGATTGGTACTAGTGATACAGAGGTAACACAGATCCGTGCAGTATGTACATTATCCCACTTATACAGGAAGATGGTTGGAACCTGGGACCAATAAATTACAAACAATCTCTGCATTTAGTGCTTTAACCCCCTTTAACTATCTCACTAGAGTTGAAATTAGTGACCTGCAGCAAACTACATTGGGTGCATTTACACAGATTTATGTCTTGGATTAAAACCTAATCCCATAGCTCTAGTTGGTTCAAGTATTGGTACTATTCAACAGCAAACTATCCCTACAAATCACATGGTACCTAATTACATTTTTAACATACAACTCAGCTTTTTGCAATTTATAAATAAAATTCATTCTTTTCCCTTTTCTGCCTTTCTGTTCGAGCTTTGGTTCCCTCGCCTATAAATTTCTTTCTTTCATACTTAGCTGATATATACTATTTACTTTACTTTACTCTACCCTTTGCGTTTTTCTCTCTGTAATGGTCTTATTTCTCTTCCCTGGCCACTTCTGCTTTGTGAGGTTGTACGACGATACAACGCAGGAAATTACTTTGCATGCCTTTGCCACGCATTTTTTTACAGCGCACATTTTTACCGCAAATATGCAATTACAATGCATGCCAATACCACGCATTATTTTTAGATTTAAAAACAATGTATTTGTGGGGGGGAGACCCCCCCACTTACCTTAAATGCGTGGTATTGGCAAGCGTTGCAAATGCATATTCGCAGTAAAAATATGCGTGCTAAAAAATGCGTGGTAAAGGCACAACAAGGTAAAAACCTTGTTGTAAAGGCTGTTTCCCATCTTCCTGTACAGAGAGGAGAGGCCAAGAAGAGCGACTGAAAGACCTGCGAACATCTGCAAAATCAGGCACCCTGCAAATATATGGACACACTGAAGACACCTCATACAGACACACACACCATGCAAAGGCAACCCTATCCTCTTCACATGCACACACATCCACCTGCATCCTCTTCACATGCACACACATCCAACCTGCATACACAAAACCTCCTGCTGAGGCACTTTAGGAACACAGAGACATGTATGTTCCACTGTTTCACATGCGTGCTACCTGGCAGGGTCAACAATGCGCACACACACACAACTGTGCAGCAGAAACACAATCTCTTCTGCAGACAATGCCCAATCTGTGAGGGACTCAAGCTGCTCCGTTCAGTCGAAGAGCCAGGTCTTGAGTGGCTTCCTAAAGATGTTCAGAGAGGGGGGGCGTCTGATGTCGATTGGGGGCTTGTTCCAGGTCTTGGCCACGATGTAGAAAAAGGCCCTTCCGCCTGTTCTGGCTCGCTCAATTTCGGCGAGGGCAAGGTCGGCGGATCGGAGGTTTCTCTTGGGTACGTGGAAGGAGATTCCCTCGTTGAAGTATTGGGGTCCGGTGTTATGGAGGCATTTGAAGGCGTGGGTGAGTATTTTGAAGGATAGTCTCTTCTCAACGAGGAGCCAGTGGAGGTCACGCTGGTGTTGGGTGATGTGTTCTTGTTGAGGGATGCCGAGGAAGAGTATGGCTGCGGTGTTCTGTATGGTCTGGAGTTTGCGGAGCAGAGACTCGTTGATTCGGCGTGGAGGGCGTTTCTGTAGTCCAGTCTGCTAGTTATGAGTGCTTGGGTGAGGGTTTTTCTTGATTCAGGGGGATCTATTTGAAGGTCTTGAAAAGAATGCGGAGTCGACGGCACTGACCTGCCGGGTGATGGAGAGGGAGGAGTCGAGTACGATGGCGAGGTTCCGGGCGTGGTCTGTGGGGGTGGGCGGGCTGCTGAGGGCGGTGGGCCACCAGGTGATGTCCCATGCGGTGGGGGAGGGTCCGAGGATGAGGACCTCTGTCTTCCCTGAGTTGAGCTTTAGGCAGCTGCTGCTCATCCAGGGTGCGACGTCCTTCATTCCTTCCTGGAAGCTGAGTGACGGGGTCCTTGGTGAGGGAGAGAATGAGCTGGGTGTTGTCGGCGTATGAGACTATATTGAGTCTGTGCTGTCTGACGATGGCGGCGAGAGGGGCCATGTAGATGTTGAAGATCGTAGGGCTGAGTGATGATCCTTGAGGCACTCCACAGTTGATCTCTGTGGGTTCGGAGAGGAAGGGTGGCAGTCTGATTCTTTGGGTGCTGCCGGTGAGGAAGGAGCGGAGCCATTCGAGGGCGGCTCCTCGTATGCTGGCGTCGTGGTGTCTGGCGGCGAGTGTGCGGTGGGAGACGGTGTTGAAGGCTGCGGAGAGGTCGACTAGGATCAAGGCAGCGGTGTGGCCTTAGTCGAGGAGAGTGCGGATGTCGTCTGTGGCGGCGAGTAGGGTGGTCTCGGTGCTGTGGTTGCTGCGAAATCCGGATTGGGAGGGGTTGAGGATGGAGTTCACTTCAATGAATTTCGTGAGTTGGGCGTTGACGGTCTTCTCAGTGACTTTGGCCGCGAAGGGAAGGAGGGAAATGGGTCAGAAGTTCTTGAGGTCCGAAGGGTCTGCCGAGGGCTTCTTGAGCAGGGGCTTGACCTCTGCGTGTTTCCAGTCATCGGGGAAGGTGCCGGTTTCGAAGGTGGTGTTGATGGTGCGTCGTAGTTCTGGTGCAATGGCGGCGGCTCTGTGGAAGATGTGTGGAGGGCAGTGGTCCGTGGGTTCTCCTGAGTGGATGCCTTTCATGGTCGATTCGGTGTCTTCTGTGGTGGCTGGGGTCCAGGCGGAGATGGTGGGTTGGCTGGTGTTGTTGGAGGGGTGGTGGTTTCGGAGTCCCGAGTTCGTTCGTTGAAGTTGTCGTAGAGGGACTTCATTTTCAGATGGAACTAGGAGCTGAGCTTGTTGCAGAGGCCCTGGGAAGGGGTGATGTCTGTTGCCTCGCTGGGGGTTTGGTGAATTCTTGGATGATGCTGAAGAGTTCCTTCGAGTTGCCGGCGTTGGTTGAGATCTTGGTCTGGATGAAGGATCGTTTAGTTGATCTGATGAGATGGTGGTATTCTTTCATGGCGTTCTTGTATGTGGTGCGGTCTTCCGGCGTTTTGCTGTTTCGCCTATTTTTTTTGAGACGTCTGCAGGTGCGCCTGGATTCTTGGAGATCAGCGGTGAACCAGGTGGCCTTCCTGGGGTATTGTCTGTCTGGGTTGTGGAGTGGTGCGAGTTCGTCTGCGAAGTTTGAGATCCATCTGTGTAGTTCTTTGGCTGCGAGGTTCACAGAAAGAAAAGTAAATGTAAGAAGTCAAACTGACTTTTGGCCTCTGCCTCTGAAAGCTGAGAAAATGTGACAAGATTTAAAGGCATCTTTATTGCTCATTCACTTTGTGAGCAAGCAGAACAACTGTTGTCAGCTTGCTAGACCGGAGAGTAGGCCCTAGAAATAGCTCATCCTGATTTGATCTGACTCACCATAGCGGGTGGGCGAGCGGATTTTTCGAGACCTGTAAAGGTTTCATTTCCAAGTTCTGAAAGTGACCTCGTCCCAGTCTATTGGATGTCAAACTAGTGCCCTAGCCTGTATCTCACACCAGCTTTATAAACATATGAGCTAGCATCTGTTTTAAAGAGAACCAGGGGCAGAAAAATGAAACATGTTTTATAGTTATTTGGTCTACCCATTCACAAAAGCAAATAGAATCATTTTCATACCCCAGAAGGATTATCCTGAGCAAATGTCCAAACATACAATGTCCACAAATATGCTATTGTAGGTATACTCCTGGCGACCACGAATACTAGGTATTGTAAGACATGAACGACTTATTGCTTTAAATATGAAACAGAAATAGGTGTTTGCATTGAAACAAGTGGATTTTTCGTTTAGGATATATAGGGAATTCTGGTCCCATTAATATATGCGGCGAACACAATTTTTAGAAAAACACTGGATTTGGTGAGCAGGATGTTTGTTATGGTGAGGTGGCTGCATTGTCTATCACAATCACGTAGTTTGTGGACTGACGTCTTTGTACATAAGCTTGGGCATGGAGCATGATACTTCTTTCTTGTCTTCCCTTCACTTACTTATGCATAGAAATCTTTTAACTCTTGTGACTTGACATACTAAACTAAAATGACTACATGCAAGGGTGAATGGTATTTATTATCCTTTAATTTAAAGGGGTGTAACACGAGAAATATAGTCACAGATCTCTCACTTTTTGCATGGATCCAAAAACAAACACTTTTTACTTTTTCACTCTTTTTGGCTTTGTTTTGGTTTCACAATACTAACTGAGTTGGGGATAATAACTGGGTGCTCGGCCTGGCTATCACACTGCTGCAGCTCTGAGACCTTCATTATTGATCCTGCACTCTTCTGAAGTGTGCTCGGCCTGGCTAACACACAGCTGCAGCTCTGAGACCTTCATTATTGACCCTGCACTCTTCTGTAGTGAAGTACTCGTCCTGGCTATCACACAGCAGCAGCTCTGTGACCTTCACTATTCATCCTGCATTCTTCTGAAGTGAAGCCTCGTGCTCGGCCGGCTATCACACAGCTGTAGCTCTCCGACCTTCATTATTGATCCTGTAGTCTTCTGAAGTGATGCCTTGTGCTCGGCCGGGCTATCACACAGCTGCAGCTCTGTGACCTTCATTATTGATCCTGCACTCTTTTGAAGTGAAGTACTCGGCCTGGCTATCACACAGCTGCAGCTCTGCGACCTTCATAGTTGATCCTGCACTCTTCTGAAGTGTGCTCGGCCTGGCTGTCACACAGCTGCAGCTCCATGACCTTCATTATTGATCCTGCACTCTTTGAAGTGCAGTACTCAGCCTGGCTATCACACAGCTGCAGCTCCGTGACCTTCATTATTGATCCTGCACTCTTCTGAAGTGTACTCGGCCTGGCTGTCACACAGCTGCAGCTCTGTGACCTTCATTATTGATCCTGCACTCTTCTGAAATATACTCGGCCTGGCTCTCACACAGCTGCAGCTCTGCGACCTTCATTATTGATCCTGCACTCTTCTGAAGTGATGCCTTGTACTCGGTCTGGCTATCACACAGCTGCAGCTCTGCGACCTTCATTATTGATCCTGCACTCTTCTGAAGTGTACTCGGCCTGGCTCTCACACAGCTGCAGCTCTGCGACCTTCATTATTGATCCTGCACTCTTCTGAAGTGTACTCGGCCTGGCTATCACACAGCTGCAGCTTTGTGTCCTTCGTTATTGATCCTGCACTCTTCTGAAGTGTACTCGGCCTGGCTCTCACACGACTGCAGCTCTGCGACCTTCGTTATTGATCCTGCACACTTCTGAAGTGTGCTCGGCCTGGCTATCAATCAGCTGCAGCTCTGTGACCTTCATTATTGATCCTGCACTCTTCTGAAGTGTACTCGGCCTGGCTATCACACAGCTGCAGCTATGTGACCTTCATTATTGATCCTGCACTCTTCTGAAGTGAAGTACTCAGCCTGGCTATCAACAGCTGCATCTCTGAGACCTTCATTATTGATCCTGCACTCTTCTTAAGTGAAGTACTCAGCCTGGCTATCACACAGCTGCAGCTCTGCGACCTTCATTATTGATCCTGCACTCTTCTGAAGTGAAGTACTCGGCCTGGCTATCACACAGCTGCAGCTCTGAGACCTTCATTATTGATCCTGCTCTCTTTTGAAGTGAAGCCTTGTGCTCGGCCTGGCTATCACACAGCTGCAGCTCTGCGACCTTCATGGTGGATCCTGCACTCTTCTGAAGTGTGCTCGGCCTGGCTGTCACACAGCTGCAGCTCTGTGACCTTCATTATTGATCCTGCACTCTTCTGAAGTGATGCCTTGTACTCGGTCTGGCTATCACACAGCTGCAGCTCTGCGACCTTCATTATTGATCCTGCACTCTTCTGAAGTGTACTCGGCCTGGCTCTCACACAGCTGCAGCTCTGCGACCTTCATTATTGATCCTGCACTCTTCTGAAGTGTACTCGGCCTGGCTCTCACATCGCTGCAGCTCTGCGACCTTCGTTATTGATCCTGCACTCTTCTGAAGTGTACTCGGCCTGGCTCTCACACCGCTGCAGCTCCGTGACCTTCATTATTGATCCTGCATTCTTCTGAAGTGTACTCGGCATGGCTCTCACACAGCTGCAGCTCTGTGACCTTCATTATTGATCCTGCACTCTTCTGAAGTGAAGTACTCAGCCTGGCTATCAACAGCTGCAGCTCTGAGACCTTCATTATTGATCCTGCACTCTTCTGAAGTGAAGTACTCGGCCTGGCTATCACACAGCTGCAGCTCTGTGACCTTCATTATTGATCCTGCTCTCTTCTGAAGCGAAGTACTCAGCATGGCTATCACACAGCTGAAGCTTATGTAAAATGAGGGATCCTTTTTGCTTGTAAACACAAAGCCAGAATATCATTTCAGTGAAGAATGAATTTCATTCATGTTCCTGGTCTTCTGAATACAGATTTATTTTCTAGGCCAAGGGTCCAGAAATGTAAAGCAGAGTTCTTCATTCTATTTTTTAAGTGCTTGAATTCTTTACTGTTCAAGATTCAATGTTTACTTGACCGTCAAGCTTTCAGAAACCTGTTAATAACCAAGGGCCTGATTTAGATCTCGGCGGATGGGTTACTCCATCACAACGGTGATGAATATCCCGTCCGCCGAAATATTAATCCCATAGGATATAATGGAATTCATATTTTGGCGGATGGAATATCTGTCACCATTGTGATGGAGTAACCCGTCCGCCGAGATCTAAATCAGGCCTTAAATGTTTCAACTTCTCTGTCTCCTCGGATTTGATTGAATGATGATGGAAATGATCATCATTTGTTCTACATCAGAGCTTCAGAGGTAAATGTCATGCACTGCAAGGGTTAACCCGGAGAGCTGCAG
The DNA here is from genome assembly GCA_963921515.1 of Calotriton arnoldi. Lineage (NCBI taxonomy): Eukaryota > Metazoa > Chordata > Amphibia > Caudata > Salamandridae > Calotriton > Calotriton arnoldi. The sequence continues at coordinate 134,132 of CAWUFW010019428.1, forward strand.
CTCACATTCTCCTGCTTTAGAGGTAAATGTCACGACCTGCAAGGGTTAACCCAGAGAGCTGCAGCTCACATTCTCCTGCTTCAGAGGTAAATGTCATGCACTGCAAGGGTTAACCGAGAGAGCTGCAGCTCACATTCTCCTACTTTCACTTCTCCTGCTTTTCTACACAGTTCTCTGGCCACTGTCACAGAACCATTAATGATGCATAAAATGATCAAAACCACAGCCAGCTCTGAAGAATCTTCATTTTGTGCGTGTTATATTGTTTTGTGTGTGTTGGGTTTATATGTTTTATTACTAATCTATAAAATTTGCTGAAAATACCCTTGTTAGTCCAAGCATTGTTCATGGTGTTGATTTTACAGGTAACATGGTCAGGTGTGCTTGGATTTCTTTCGTTATAACTCTCTGTAATGAATGGGCCACTTATGTGGATAAGGACCCCAATAATGACCGTCGCCCATCACCATCTCAGGTTTATTTAGCATATTATAACATAACACAGCAATGTGTAGGCCTGCCTAGTAAGAATAAGCTACGAAGTAGGGCTTGATTATGTCCCGTTTCCGACTTTATCTTGCTTAACGGCAGTGCTTGCTATTGGCTTTGGCATGATCTTATGTCATTTTGCATACTAGTTCTGCTTCGTTGCGTGAATAGAGGCCTATGCTTGAGTGACTCAATTTTCTTGGCTGTCGCCATTTTCTAAGCTTCACGAGGTGAGAAGGGCATGTTTTCCCTTTCACTTGTTTTTCACACTTTACTGACCAGAAAGAACTGGATCTTGTCAGAGGAATGTGCGCGCTCCGCTCTGAAGTCATAACAGACGCCTGGCCAGCTGAAGCTGTGGCCTTGGTGCGGACTGGCACGGACTCTGATGGGAAAAGGGGGCGAGGCTCGCAAGGAGCTTTGTCTTACATCTCCACTTGTACTAAAGGAGGTGTCCGGGACTTGTCAGGCGGAAGTTCAGCACAGGGCAGACGTGTCGCGGTGACTAGTGGGACGTATGGTGTCGCCACTGTTTTCCTAGCTCGGCCGAAGAAACGGACTCCCCTTTGGCAAAGTGGAGCGGGATGATGGATAAGCAGTTGGTGAGGTGTTCCTACTAATTCTTATTTTCCTACTGTTCTTGCTTACCTATTCCTTTGTTTTCAGGTTCCATACATTTATTACCTATACATATATATCTACATATGTTTATCTGATTGCGTTTAGTAATCGTCTAATTGTTAGGTGGCAGTTGGCTAGGAGTGATGCATTTTGGCCTACCGTGTATGATGTACTAATAAATATATACCAGATATACCAATTTGTCTTTTCCTTGTCGTAGGAGGTTGTGTGTGTATATTTCCTGACAAGTATTCTGTCATAGGAGGATGGCAAATTCCCTCCTAGCAGCGAGTGTTGTAGGAAATTGTTCCACTCCTGGCAAGTGATGTGCAGATTCTAATTATCCTGCCTTGGGTAAGTGTTGTAAGTGTTGTATTTTGGTCCAAGGGGGATTTGTTTGTAATGTCTGTCCTTTTTGTGAAAAGCAGGCCACAACACTCTCTCACAGAACAAAAACCAACAATGTTTCTTTACTTTTAGTCCACTTTGTGCTGGTCTCCCAATGGGTTTCCTGATATTTCATGTTTTCCTAGCTGTAGGGAAATAAATGAAAGCAGAGAATAGACAATTTTATACTTTTCAAATATATATGTTTTTCTTCTTTCCTACTAGTTCAGTCTTCTATCCTCTGCTTTTTATCAGCTGGTATTTGAATGTCCCGCATTATTGTAATTTTATCAGTTTCTATAATTCCTTCATCTCACAATAACGGCACCTTTTTGCTTCAGTGTACGTCCACAGATGGGGCAGTATTATCGTTGATGTACTTAAATTATTACCAAATTCACTGCAGCTCTAGGTTTATTTCTATATGTGTTCAGTGATGGTGGTGTGCTCGCTGATGTCTTTGTAGGTTTAAAGATTGACTGAAGCTCTTCGCACATTCACTGCACTGGAATAGTTTTTCCCCTGTGTGTGTTCGCTGATGTCTATGTAGGTTTAGATAGATAGTTTATTATTTCAGCCAAATAAGCCATAACAATTAAAATTCAATATACAGCTCAATTACCTTCAATAATTCGTCAGATCAAATACTACGGTACAATTAATAATCTTTTTTAAAAACTATGCAGTTCATTTAAGATCATATTAGTTCATATACTAAAAATGTTACTCCGATTTCTCACACAAATGAGAATTATTATGCAACTCTTTCCTTTAATACAATATAAAATAAGTTTAAAAACAAGCGATCTATTTGCTAGCCAATCGTTTTGTCAATACTCATTCTTTCAACAACAATACCCGTGGCGTAGCTCACTGAAACTTGCAACCAAACTGATAAATTCTTAATGTATAAATAGTATGTATAATTGCTTGCATGCTAACTTGATCTATACAACTCCATTAGAAGATTGTCCAACTTGCTTGTCAACATTCAAATTTAAATGTGCGACTGATCTTTGTTTCCATGCTGCGAAGATATAAGATGAAACAGCCATTGTAATAAATAGCTCTGTCATCAGATCTCATACAGAGAGCCTCCGCCTCTTTGCAAGTTCTAATGTTAGATGTTAAGAAGATTGGTCACAAATAATATCTACGGATGTGGTAAGTAAAGTGACACAGCAAAAGAAAATGTGTTAACGTTTCGCATCCTCCAAGGGGAAAAGGGCACTGCTCCATTCCATCACAAGTTATTTTCAGCCATCTTTGAGTCACAGAAGCCACTGGTAGGGTTCCTAGTCTAAATTTAAGATAGAGAGCTCTTTTTCCTGCTGGATAAATATCTTCCAGACAATCAATTAAACCCAATTCTTGATTGAAAGAGAAATAGCGCTTTGATAAGGCGCCTAGGTGGCTCATAATTATTTGTTGTTTGTAGTGCCAATAAGCCTTTGTTACCAGATCAAGGCTATCCTTTGTGATCGTTTGCGGATGAAGCCAATATTTATTTAAGCCAATGGTGGTCAGAACGTCTGCAAATGAGCAAACCAAGGTAGCTTGTGAAAGTCTTGCTGCTTCATAATATCTTGCAATGTAAGTCTATATGATGGCAATTCAGGCTTAGACCATATGCGAACGAAATATCTCAGGGGAGCCAGTGCAATATAGTCCTCAATTTTGGCTATATCTACGTCCGTCCTCAGAGGCAACATTGGTGTACCAGGGCCTTGTTGTAGCAAACGTCGTATAAAATTATTTTCAGTGATTTGAATTTCGGTGCTTTTCTTATAACGCCAAAGCTCAGTGCCGTATATACAAGCAGCCCTTGTTTTCATTTTGTAGGCTAGGATTGCTGATTTCACTGAATGCGTGCCCAATGAATTTGTGAACCTCAATATCACTCCAGCTTGCTGTGCCAATATGATTGTACTTTTTGATTGCTGTTGGGACCACTTAAGTTTATCATCCAATCGTATGCCAAGATAATCATAAGTGGATACTTCTTTCAATTATGTTTTAAAAACATTAAAAGTAGCTCGCAATTTTTGTTTTTGATTACAAATCCTATATTTCGTTTTATCGACATTAATGTACAATTTCCTTGCTACACAGAAGGACTCAAAGTCTTCTAATAGTCGATGCATTGCTATCTCCGTTCTTGCCAACAGTACCGCATCATCCGCAAAAACAAAATTGGAATGTGATAATTGCCTGCTTTTGGTACATCCAAATTAAGATTTTTCGGAGCTGCAACGATGTCATTTATGTAGCAGTTAAAAAGTGTCAGGGCTAAAACACAGCCCTGTTTGATTCTTCGCTCGATTGGTATTTCGGTTGTATATTCCCCTCTTGTGCTGTATCTGATTCTTTTGATGTTACCAGAATGCAGAGCGATTAAGAGCTTCAAGGTGTGTTCAGGGATGGTGGTGTGCTCGCTGATGTGTTTGTAAGTTTGAAGATTGACTGAAGCTCTTCACACATTCACTGCACTGGAATGGCTTTTCCCCTGTGTGTGTTCTCTGATGTCTATGTAGGTTTGATAAGTGACCAAATCTCTTCACACATTCACTGCACTGGAATGGTTTTTCCCTGTGTGTGTTCGCTGATGATACATTAATTGTGAAGCGTACCTAAAACAACTTCCACATTCACCGCAGTGGTGTGGTTTTTCCCCAGTGTGTGTTTGCAGATGATTCCTTAATGTTGAAGATTCACTAAAACTACTTTCACATTCACTGCAATGATATGCTTTTTCCTCTGGGTGTGTTCCCTGATGCCGTTTTAGGTGTGATAATTGACTAAACCTCTTCACACATTCACTGCAATGATATGGTTTTTCCCCTGTGTGTGTTCCCTGATGCCGTTTCAGGTGTGTAGATTGACTAAACCTCTTCAAACATTCACTGCACTCGAATGGTTTTTCACCCGTGTGTGTTCGCAGATGATTCCTTAATGCTGACGGATCACTAAAAGTACTTGCACATTCACTGCACTTGAATGGTTTTTCACCCGTGTGTGTTCGCAGATGATTCCTTAATGCTGAAGATTCACTAAAACTACTTCCACATTCACTGCACTTGAATGGCTTTTCCCCTGTGTGTGTTCGCTGATGCCGTTTTAGGCTAGGTAAATCTATAAAGCTCTTCCCACATTCACTGCACTTGAATGGTTTTTCACCTGTGTGTGTTCGTAGATGAATCATGAGATTTGAGTAATCACTAAATCTACTTCCACATTCACTGCACTTGAATGGCTTTTCCCCTGTGTGTGTTCGCTGATGACTCCTGAGTTTAGATGAGTCCGTAAAACTACTTTCACATTCACTGCAAGTGTATGGTTTTTCTTTCTTGGTTAGTGTCTCTGAGTCGGGTATGTCTTTTGCTAAATCTCTTGACTGTGCTTCCTGAAGGGCCAACATGACTGATAAATCACTTGTGTTATTCTCACACACCCTGTATGCGTGTGGTATTTTGCACGTTTGCTTTCCGATTAAACACTAAAGTTCAAAGGTCACAAAATACTCGCCACACTCATAACGTGTGTAAGGCTTCTTTGTCGGTGATTGTGTCTTTAGACTGGATAATGGTTCTGCATGCTTGCGCGTAAGGATCCATCGTCCTTTGGTCGGTGCACACTGGGACAGTACTCTGTATTTTATACAGCAGAACCCCTATTTCTTTTAACTTTCAGTTGTCTAGCTCCACTCCATTGTGCTTTTCGCTGGTTGCTGTGGAATGGCCTGAAAGAGTTTACAATACACCTCTAGCACTGAATAGTGGTCTGATATCATTTTAGGAAGCAGAGCACTGCTGTAACCACCTCATGATCAGAGCTGGTATTGGACATGTTTACACAAGAAGTGGTTGATCAGTGTTGCCTTAATTTTCTAGGAGGTCATTTCTTCATCTTGAGGCACGGAGGTGCACAACTGAGACTCGTAGAACCACCGAATTGCCCTTGACGGTACTTCCAAGATCTGTCAGTTTATGTTCAGGTTCGGCTGCCTCTGTCGGCACTTATGTTTTCCTTTATACTTGAACTCAATGTTTCGGACTTTGCTTTTGCAGATTTACAGTATTATCTTCATTATTCTTAAACATTTTGTACAATCAGGGATTGTTTTCTGTCGGATGTAAAGAGATTTTAATTACTTAAATGGAAAATACAGGAATGTGCATACACAATTTTTATTGATTGTAAAAGCATCTCATTTATTACTATTGTTGAAACTTATGAAGGCAAATTTAACCATACACAGATATTTACATAAAAGTTCCTTTTAACATGCCACATCTTATTTATTTCAGCAAAGATGTTCATAGAGTAACTTAGTAAAAATAAAAAAGGACGCACACATAGCACTCATATACTAGTTACAGCTTTAGGTAGATGCATATGGTCAAGGTTTTGTCAAAACAAGAACAGCTCTTGGAGTAAGAGATGGACCAGGAAGACCCAAGACAGTAGAATGGACATCAGAATGCTGTGCCATACACCAAATTTTATTGTTCATGGAGGTGCCTGGTTTCATTCACTACTAACTCTTTTTTTCAGGAGGATTACCCTCGCTGTGGTCTCAAGGCCTGATTATGAGGGCCTTGTGTGCACTGATTGTGTTTGGGGCCCTTGTGGCGTAAAGGGGCTCTATCTGGGTCTTGTAGGCCCTCCGTCATGTATCGACCCTCCCCCATATAAGGTCCCTGCCCAATCTAAATGGTAGGGACCCTAGGAATCTAGATATCGACATAGGACTCAGCATGTCCTTTTTATGGACATGAAAGAAGGACTATCATGTTCTATAGCTTCTAAGTATTTCTAAGGCGGCGGCCATCTTAGAATGATGTTGTTTACTAATTCTGCTTAGATTCCCAGACTGGCTCCGTCTATCAAATTTCCAAGTGCATCTCTACAACAAACAAATACATAGCTCAAATGCAAACGTCTTTAGGAAATAGCTAAACAATGCCAGGACTTGACCTAAAAAACAGTTTGAACTCGTTAAATTGCAATCTAACAGGAAACCCAACCTGCTTTCTGGGTCTAATCTGCAGCCTAACCGCTAAGAACTTGCCGCCTTCTTCCTGGGAAAGACGAAAAAATTGAAAGTGACTTAAAGACTGCACTGGATCTCCTCCTGACGCCTTCACACGACAGCCCTCACCTGCCCGTGTGGCCTGAGCGTCCTGCACACCCCCCAAAAATATTACTGCATGGTGTTCATTCAAATTCTTTGATGAAACAACCATACTAAAAATCCTGTCAACACTTAAACCTTCAAACCACTTCAGAGATGCGCTTCCTTCGAATCTCTTCAGTGAGATTAAAACATTTCTTCTCCCACTCTGAACCAAAATAGTAAATGATTCATTAATTCAAGGCACTATACCAGACTGCCTCAAGTCTGGATAGATAACCCCCATTCTTAAAAAACCCACAGCAGAATACACTGATCTAAATAACGTCCGCACTATCTCTAGCATCCAGACTCTTTCAAAGCTACTCTAGAAATGTCTCCATACCCAGCTATACAATTGTAGTGACCTGCTGGTCACTGTTCTAGTCTTTCAACTGTACCAGCCAGTCCCAGAAGGCTGGCTTAAACCCCACCCCACACCCCAGGACATCACAGAACATGCGACCCTGTGAAGCAGAGTCTAGTTTTACCATATAGTGCCCCAGGCCCATTCTGTTCACATCTGAAGCATGAGAGTGTCAATTGTCCCTGCCAGCCCATACACAGGGCTGTGCTAGAATTGTCCACACTGCCTTGAGCATCTACAGAGGCAGTAGGCCGCATGCCCTCCTGTAACCTCAGATGTATTTCTCCTATGATAGCCAATAACCTCAGGTCACTGTCTTCGAGCCCCTGTCCTCTGCGTGTACATCAAGAAGATGTAGCAATAACAGGATGCATCTGTCATCAAGAAGAACAAGATGGGCTAAGAGTAGGGGTGGGGCCAACTGGGACTTTCCGCAGCTTTGGAAACTAAAATAGCGACAGGGCTTAAAATAAACAATAGCCAAGGAGCTCCCGCCTTAAAGCTTCCAAGAGGTGACACAAAGTGTTTTTGATAAAAAAAAAGTTCAAACTTTTGTTATGTTCTGCGGTCAAGCACCTGCCAAAATTAGATTTTGGGGTCAACGGTTCCTCATTTCAAATGAATGAATGAATGAATGAAGGAACATTTCTAGAGCGCATGGTTACCCGAAGGCATCCCAGCGCTGTGACATCAGTAATGCTATAAGACGATCAAAGAAAAAGAGAGGTTTTCAAAAGTTTCCTGAACTTAAAGTGGTTAGGTTCAGACCGTAAGTGGAGGGGAAGATTATTCCATAGTCTGGCTGCATTATATGTGAACAGTCGGCCTCCACTCCGAGAGCGTTTAATCTTGGGGACTACAATAAGGCCTTTGTTCGCCGATCTAAGGGGTCTGTTAGGACAGTAGGGTTGAATCCATGAACGAATCAGAAGGGAGCCGTTCTCAGAAAGTGCTTTGTGTACAATGCACATAGCTTTGAATTGAATTCTCCGACAAACAGGGAGCCAGTGCAGAGTAGTAAGAGCGGGTTTAGCCGAGGTGCGTCTCGGAATATTAAGCAACATGCACGCCGCACAATTCTGCACTGTTTGAAGTCTTTTAGTAGTGGATTGCGGGGCTCCCAAATAGACTGCATTAGCATAGTCCAGCCGTGAGAGAATAAGAGCTTGGACCAGCAATCGTCTAGCAGTGAAAGGTAGTAAAGGGAGAATCCTCCGAACCATTCTTAAAAGGCTGTAGCAACAAGCCGCTACTTTGCGTGATTGTTCATTGAAGTCTAGATTTGAATCAAGCCAAACCCCTAAGCTTTTAATTTGCCGCTTAGGAACAGGGGGAGGGCCTAGGCAGCTGGGCCAAAAGGAATCAATGTTTAGAGGGGCAGACTTCCCCAGAAGCATAAGTTCAGTCTTAGCTCCATTAAGTTTTAAAAATGAATTATTCATCCAATGAAAAACCTTCTCAAGGCAGGCAGCTAGATTATGGCCTTGTTGGAATTGTTGAGTCAGAGAAACAATCAACTGAGTATCGTCAGCGTATGTGACAATCTGTATGCCAAAAAGGTATAAAATGTATAAAAGGACTACTTATCTGCCCATTCGTTGACCACCTTGTACAGTGTATTTTTTTTTATGACGATGGTGCTCCCGGTTAACCGTTTTATTTAGCATTTTGATTGAGGTTGTAATGCTTCATTGTACTTTAATATTAATTTTCTCACTCGTTCTCTTTTTCCTTGCATTGCCGTGATTTTAAACTTACTAGATTGCATGTTTTTGCTCATGATCTGCGATGTGTCTTTCACACTTGTTACTTGCTAGATTGCATGGTGTTATTTTTGATTAATGATGGGTCTTTGACATTTGTGTCTAAATTGTTTGAATAAATAGTGTCACTCCTGACTCAATTCCTGCATTTTCAGAAGTGTGTCTTGTTATTTCAGATAGCACATTTCCGAGCTAAATTATGTGGCAAAAACCACACTCCAACACCTGTTAATAAAAAGGGCCGGGCACACAGGCCCTGGGCCAGTTCTACTCACTAAGTATCAGTGTCTGTGTTGTGGTTATTTATGCATGGAGGCCTAGGGCACCACTACGTTAAATTGGCGACGAGCGGGTTGGACCCGCGGGTTGGACCCGAGGGCACCCCCTACTAGCAAGAGTAGGAAGCGCCTGACTGCCCGTGGGGCATCCGAGAAGGAGGTGATCGGAAGCCCACCCCGCACCTGATGTGCCCGCAAGTGCATGGCAGCACCCGACCACAGAGAGATCGATGGCGAGTGAGGGAGCCTGTGGCATGACCCCTGCCAACGGCCTGCTGAGGCCCCAACTGGAGAGCGAGTGGTGTCGGACTGCCGAGACGCCGGCCCGCCACCGCATATGCATGGAGGAGTAAGGCCCGATCAGCTATCGGGTGGAAGGTGAGCCCTAATTGTGGGGAGTGGGTCAGCAAAGAGAGCCTGACGAGTGGAGAAAAAGAGCAGAGTAGCTGCCCACTCCTTCCCACCCACGTGAAGAGGAACCCTGCCCCATAGTCAAGCACCAGGTCCCGGTGAGGGGACCACCGGAAAGAGGAAATGGTGTAGGTCTGGGCCTCCGACCGTTATCTGAGCCGAGGTGGGGCACCGGAGTCTCCGTTCGGCAGCTCTAGCCCCCCGCGTAGCTCATGAGGCGAGAGAGGCCGCTGCGGAGAGGTGGAGCAAGGAAGAGACAGTGTGCGGCCTGCAGCCACTCAGAAGCAGACAGAAAAGGAGGAAAAGGGGGAAGAAGTACCCGCCCAAGACACGGTTGATGCATGCTGTGCCCTCCCGCATGGCCCGAGAGAAAAAATACTTACTGTGCAAGGGAGGAGGTGCCGTTGTTCTGCGGAGGGTCCCCCACCGAGCGTGTGGACCGGTGGCAGCATTCGGCAAACACAGCCTGTAGGCCACGTGGAGGAAGCGTGGCAGCGCCACCTAGTGACTGTTTTGAAACTGCGGCAGACGGGCAGTACTAGAGTTCCAAGGGGAGCAAGAGGCTCTGCAGCGTCTGCACTGTGGGAGCCCCGGTGGACTGGCAAAGCTGCCTTGGATACGCGGCAGCCCCACAGAGACCCTGTCACCCTGCTGGCAGAGAGATGCAGTGTGGAGGCCCAGCGCCTCAATTGAAGTAGATAAGAGGCCCACAGCATCAGCTAAGCTGGAGGGCCTAGGAAGATGGCGGCACTGCCACCTAGTGGATGTTTGATGGTCCTGCCCAGGAAAAGACTAATAAAGAGAAGGCATGGTGAGGGACAGCGTCCTTGCAACTGGGCACTGCAGCTGGAAGTGAAAGGAGACATTGAGACAAGGGGCTGAACCACTGAGCAGCATGAGTGAAGGCCTGTGGAGCCTCAACTGCCTGTTTTGGTGTCCAGGAAGGGAGATTCCAACATAACAGTGCAGGCCCTGGAGACATGTGTGGAAGAAGAGCAGTTGTGCTTCTAGATGGTAATGCGGTACGGTCTAATGGCCATAGGCGGTAGCTGCACCCTTACAGAGTGAACAGTGCACATAAGAAAGGCCCCTAGTGAAGAGAAGAGCAGAACCCACAGCCACGGTGTCCAGGAATAAGGACTGGACACGTCCACTAAGCACCACAGAAAGAGGCTGACCTAAACAGAGCCACATGCCTCGTGTGAACTGCTTATCATTTGGAAGGGGGAAGTGTGTACCTCCCAGCAGTTGCGTACAGCCATCGCAGTTGTGAAGAGTGCTGACTGTGCACCTAGTGTAGAAAGGACGCTCCCGCAAAAGGAGGAACCGAGTGCGCTATGCGGCAGAAGTCGGAGCACCATAAGATGAAGATAGGAGAGCGCAAGGATAGAAGTGCGCCAAAGATCGTACCCTAGACACTGACGGTAGTGAGAAGTCAGTGAGGTTGACCAGCGAGGTCAAAGAGAGAAGATGACCTGTGAGAGAGAAGAGATGACCTGTGAGAGAGAAGAGATGACCTGTGAGAGGTCAGTGAAGATGACCTGTGAGAAGTCAGCGAAGATGAGCTGGGAGAAGTCAGCGAAGATGAGCTGTGAGAAGTCCGAGGAGAGGTCATAGAAGAGGACCGAGGAGAGGTCAGAGAAGCGGACCAAGGAAAGGTCAGTAAAAATGACCAAAGAGAGGTCAGTGAAGAGGACCGAGGAGAGGTCAGTGAAGAGGACCGAGGAGAGGTCAGTAAAAATGACCAAAGAGAGGTCAGTGAAGAGGACCGAGGAGAGGTCAGAGAAGAGGACCGAGGAGAGGTCAGTAAAAATGACCAATGAGAGGTCAGTGAAGACGACCGAGGAGAGGTCAGTGAAGAGGACCGAGGAAAGGTCAGTGAAGAGGACCGAGGAGAGGTCAGTGAAGCGGACCGAGGAGAGGTCAGTGAAGAGGACCGAGGAGAGGTCAGCGAAGCGGACCAAGGAGAGGTCAGTGAAGAGGACTGAGGAGAGGTCAGTGAAGCGGACCGGAGAGAGGCCAGTGAAGAGGACCGAGGAGAGGAGGACCAAGGAGAGGTCAGTGAAGAGGACCGAGGAGAGGTCAGTGAAGAGGACCGAGGAGAGGTCAGTGAAGAGGACCGAGGAGAGGTCAGTGAAGCGGACCGAGGAGAGGTCAGTGAAGAGGACCGAGGAGAGGTCAGTGAAGAGGACTGAGGAGAGGTCAGTGAAGAGGACCTTAAGTCAAAGTATGAAAGCCTTCGAGATGTCGTAGAAGGTTGCGACGACAGGTCTGGTCACCGAACGAAGAGAATGCATTGTCCTAGAGGTAGGACAGGGCCAGGGAGACCAGTGTGAAGTGCAGGTCATGTGGAGAGGCCAGGTCAGAGAAGAAGAGCAAGACCAGACGGGACTAGATAGCTTTGCGAAGTGAAAGAACAAGGAAGAGGTAATCGCGTGCCTGCCTTATCCGTGTCTCTCACGGGCGGCTCCTCCATTGGAGGGAAAGAGCGTCGCCCCACTTAAATGCCCCCAGAAAAGCCCCAGAGGCAAAAAATCAAATGATTGTGAAGTTAATTCATTACCATTTAATTTTTTGTCAACCCGTCCTGACTCAGGAAGGGGCGGGCCTGTGAGTGGCAGCAGTGGTGGGCTGCCTGTGCACTCGTTTATAGTGCGCATGTCTCTTTGAACGGCCGTCTTGTGACGGGCAGCCTGAAATTCGCACTATAAACCTCTCAACTCAGGCGTCTTAGACAGATGGCTTGAGAGCCCGGACATGCCTTTACTGTGCTTGGGAGCCCCAAGAGACGCCGCTCCCTCCAATCCTGGAGCTTCTCTCATGCTGAGAGCAGTGCATGGATTGGTTAAGTAGGTTAGCTGGGGCCCTGGATGTGACGTTGGAAAAGAAGGGGACTGATGCGAGGAGGACCAGCCTGCGCAAGCAGTTGTTTTTTTCCAAAAATGTATTTCATGTATTAATGTTTTGTATTTATTTTATGCCCCCACCCATTGGCCCGCCCCTCCAATCGGTGTACTTGCCAGCCACCACTGGTTTCTCTCACCCTAATCATTTATGTAGCGCTATTTTGGACTAATAGGAGTTCTTCACCCCCGCCTGTACTGTTACTGTGATTGTTACTGTTGTTTATTATTGTCGGCCTTGCCTCTTTCTCTCACCCTGATAATTTGTAAAGCGCTCGGATACCCTCTTGTGTCATGTTCGTGCTATGTAAAACTTTAAATAAATACATTACTCCCACAATACGCTGTAGAGCAGCAGTTTATTGATTTTATTTACTTTGTGGTTTTACTTTTCGAAAATGTTTTTTTAGCTATTTGTAGTTTGCCAGTATGATCCACCGGGGTGGGAGATCTCCGGCTGGACTAGGAGATTGAGCTGGGCTAGTCTGTGTAGCTGTCCCACCTCTTACTTTAGAGCTTGTAGAGATAGCACATCAGCCTGGCTGCCTACTAGTTGAAAGCTGTGCTGTATCTGTGTAGCGAGTGCATGGATGGTGCCCCAAAGCCTGTTAGCATCCTTTCACTCCTGGACCATGCCCAACACCCGAAACACTCTCTTAAAAACATCTCTTAAGTCAAACGGCCCTGTCCATACCTCCTACACTTCTGCTGCCCTCCACGCTTTCAACCATAAAGGTAGGACCTGTTCTTACATTTATTCACCTGCACCTCACATGCATAGCCCTGCTGTCAACATTCTTTTGCCAGCCCGAAGCCTTTAAACAAAATTTTCGAACCACGTAATTCCCATGACTTTCCATAGGTCTCTCCTCCTACTCACGTTTTTCAACATCACCTGTACAAACCACATTTAATGGAACAATACTGAGGTGCGTTCATTCTTTCCACAAGATGGAGAATGCCCCACAACAGTGCGCGCTGCACATCACACTAAGATAAAGTGCCTTTTGCGACTCACACATGCCCGACAAGTACACAGTCCCTGCACAGCTTTTACAAAGGCCCACATGCTTAGCACTGCTTTTCAAATACACACAAAATCCCAAAGGCACAGCTCAACAATGTAAAATAAGATTCATTCATAGTGTGAAACCCACCAGCAAATGATCCAAAGCGTGCCGCAGGCCCCAAGGGTCTTTACTATCTCAGCTGCTTCATACAGCAGCACAGCTTGCTGTCACCAAAGTGTTCTTCATTTGAAAAAGTGCTATGCATGTGGTATTTGTACAGCACAAACCTATCGGGTTCACGGCAGGCACAGAGTCAACGAGTGATAGGATAGGCAGCTGGATAGTGGATTGTTACTGCATTGTGACCGAAGAGCCTGAAACTAGCAGCATGTGTGCTAATTCCTCAGCAGCTTCTCCTCTATGACAGGTAGAGCGGGTGCAGGCCCAGGTCAGACAGAAATAAAACATTTATAGCCCAGAAGTATTTTGAGATAAAGAACTGGGTAGTAGGACACTGGCTTCCAATAACACTGTACTGAGCAACTCACTTCAGCCAATCTTTAATGATTGTTTGAAGAACAGAGCGACAGGAAGGTGTGTTAAATGATGACCAAAAGCCTTTCGCCAGCTACAATTAAATATTTATGCGATAACGAGATGCAAACATACCTCCATCCTGCACAGCCTGGGACTAGGCTGTTGGAAAGCGATCGATGGCAAATGAGACAGGTTTGGAGGCGAGAAAAACACTGAAACATTACCTGAAAGAGCAAATTCAAAAAAGAGAGTTAGAGAAAGATAGATGGATATCAGAAATGGCAATAGGGACAAGCAAGAGAAGGAAATAAACTCAACATTCTTTGGATAAACACCAGCCCTGTGAATTTTTACAGAGCAAAAAAAATAAAAAAATGTTTTACAATTTTGTAAAACACAAAAAAACAAACACAATTTAGAACACAGACGCTGAAAACAGAAAAGCCTATGCATCTTGTTTTCAATGCGCATTTTCAGAGAAGAGGACTTGCTGCATGTATGGGAGGATTAACTAAGAGACCTAGTGTGCCATGACGGTGCACCAGGTGCGGTTTTCTGTAGTCATGCATTCCAATGGGTTCTGGGAAGTGCAGTCTTTTTGTAACTGCGTTTAACGTGGATACTGATAAAGCTAGGGATGAAATGCATAATACTCAAGACTTTCTGACTCTTTACACTTAGGAAAATCTAAATTCTGAGCACACATACAACACATAATGTGAAGTGTGACTTGGATTAGAACAAACAGATGGCAGGCAAGAAAAGAAGTGGAGAAGAGCAAAAGGGAAAGGGAGAGAAAGAAGCTCATTGGACGCGGCATGAGGCAGGGATGTCCCCTTTCACCCATCGTCTTCCTGATAGCACCAGAGCCCCTCACACTCACCCTGATATTAGCAGGCAAAATGGATGGCAAAGCTATAGCCTGTGTGAACACTTATGCCCCAAATGTGGGTTAAACTATCATTCGTACCCTCCTAACGCCTCTCCTCGCTGGAATACATCGGCTAGCGTAAATGCGAGAGCTCGAAGGGTTGACCATCTGGCGAAAAATACTGCAACCACACCAGTTATTACGGATTCTGGACTGGGCGTTGTCCGGACCCTGCATTCCGACATGGAAGCTCAATACATGCAATGCTGGATGACCCAGTCTTCAGATCTACTCTAGGGAACGTGATCAGTAATTACTTTAGGGAGAATACGGGTACGACTTCCACACTAGCGGAGTGGGAGGCATTCAATCTAGTGGTACGTGGTCAGAGCATCTCAGCAGTAGTAGGGAACTGGGCCCAGCTTCATACTGCGGTCGACACTAGGAGCAGCTCTTAATGAAACTGGTTCTACCGACAGAGGGAGAACAGGTGCCGCATGACAGACAGAGCAGAAAGGGAAAAACTCCTCAAACTAGAGGAGCGATCCAGGCATACGAGTATCGAGCATATATCACCAGGGCACACAATTAGCCTGATAAAACCGGCAGATTACTAGTGTGGCTGACCAATCCTGACAGACAAGGTTCCCAAATACTGCAGATGCACAACAAGGGGAGGGTCACCTGGTTTACAGGTAGGCCAAGATTAATACAGCCTTTGCTGTCTATTATTCTAACATCTATGGGTGCTCTGATGTGGCCTCCACCCAACCCCTACATGATTATGTTCTGTCAGCAAGTACGAAGCAAATGTCACCGGCAGTGGCTGCATCCCAAGGAGATTTATTTTATTTATTTATTGAGTTTTATATAGCGCTGGCTAGACCCGGAGGTATCAGAGCGCTTTACATGAGGAGAGTTACATAGGTTCCACGTTACACATTGTTATAGAAGGTACATCAATTACAAGTTACATCCGAAAGGTACATCAATTCCAGGTTACATCCGTTGGTTCATGGCGTGTAGAAGGGTAGCGGGGTCATGTCAAAGGGCGACGGGGTGGGAGATTAAGCGGAGAATAGGCACAAGGAAGAACAAAGCAGGCAGATGGAGAGAGAGATTCAGGGGAGAGAGGAAAGGAAAAATGGAGGCAAGCCAAGCATGAAAGGAGGGAAGAGGTGGGGGAGGGGGTAGGAGGCATGGTGAGGAGACGAGGAGGTAACTGTGTCCGATGTCCGGCTGGGTGGGAGACGGCTCCCTGCGGTAAAGGGGTCATTCCCAGACTTCCATTTTGTGTGATTCCCTTTTCGCGGTGGACTCTCTCAGCGGGGTCGCTGAGACTCCAGGGCATAAATGCTGGATCCCTCCCCAACAAGGGGAGAGGAGTACTTTGGTCACGGGCACACTTAGAAGAATGAAGGAGGGAAGAGGAGGGGAAGGGGGTAGAAAACCCAGCGTGGACACAGTGTCCAACATCCGGCAGGTAGGAGACAGTTCCCAGAGTTAAGGGGATCAATCCCAGTCCTCTACTATGTGAAACTCCCTTGTCACTGTGGACTCTGTCAGAAGGGTCTCTGAGACTCCAGGGCAAAAATGCTGGATCCATCCCCAACAAGGGGAGTAGGAGTGCTTTGGACAAGGGCATACTTAAGGGGGCGGTTTTAGGGAGTCAGGCTGGTAGGGTTACATAGATTACAAGTTACTGATTGTTACAGAAGGTGTGTCAATTACGGGTTGCATCCGTTGGTTCATGGCGTGTAGAGGGTAAGGGGATAATGTAAAAAGGGCGACAGGGAGGGAGATTGTGTGGAGCATAGGCACAGGATAAACAAATCATGGAGGGGGAAAGAGATTCAGGGAAAAGAGGAAAGGAATAGGGGAGGCAAGCATAGAATGACGGAGGGAAGAGGTGGGGGAGGGGGTAGGAGACATGGCGAGGAGACGAGGAAGTCCAGGCTGGGCCCGAAGGTATCAGAGCGCATTACATGAGGATTAAGACGAGTTACAGCATTACATCAGTTACATTACAGTTAAATTCGTTGCTAGAGCAGTCAGTAAACATAGAAAAACGATGGAGGGAGGAAAAGGAACATAACGGGTAGATGAGGAAGAAAAACAATGTTTGAAATCCAGCAGGGTAGGTGCCAACCAAGGGGGGTGACCCAGAGTCAAGCTCCTCTATAGCTACATGTGATAGCTCCACCGGGCATCAACCAAACGTTACTCTAGCTCCGTGAAAAGTCTGAACAATTCTGGATTCCGCCCAGGGGGCAACGTCATAATTCTATTGAAGCAGCGTTGGTCGCCTCGTCCTCCAGCTTGCCCTCAGTGAATAATAGTGAGTGTTTGGGCATTTGCGCAGGCACCTAGTGGAAAAGCTTCATGTTTTCACCAAGTGTCGACACGCATCATGAATATTGAAGGTGTTAATTGGGGATCAGTATAAATCAGAAATAATGATGGGAAAAAGTAGTTTTATGAACCGAGTCTATGTTCAGGCTAGGGCAACATTATCCTGTGTCTCAAGCGCGGCTGCCATTTTAAAGTCAGGCCGAGCGTAGGGAGGATTTACATGAGACACTATTTCAAATTGAACATACGTCCAGATAGAATTTTTGGGAGCATCCCAGCGTGCGTGGTGTGGCACTCGGGCGAGAGCACCAATCTGCATTTTGATGCCTGTCGGTCCTCTGAGCCCACATTAGGATTGCATGTGGCTGTTCACCGCTCTGTAATACCCCCAGCGATTTTGAACAAGTTGGCTAGGCTCCCGCAGCGAGGAGATCAGCTCCGCCACTGCCAGCGGGGATATCCAGGAAGGGAGGGGGCGATTAAAGCCCTGGGCAAGGTATCAGGCTCCGATGGCTTACCCATGGGATTTTAAGCATCTTGTGTAAACACGCTTACCCCAATCTTGACTACATTGTATAATGCAGCAAGAACAGCCTGGGACTCCCACCGATGGGAGAGTCCCTGTTTGTTCCCCTCCACAAAAAGGGTAGAGTGATAAGGTAACATCCTGTAGAACCCTCTCCATATTAAATGTGGATTCTGAAATACTTAGTAAAATTTTGGTTACTGGGCCCCATCTAGGTGATTTTATTCACATAACTCATGCGGGTTTTATACCTAAACGCAGTATGATCCCCAATATTCACCAAATGCTCCATACTTCATTAGTGGACTATTCTAAAGCACTAGCGATTGGCACTGACAGAGAAAGCTTCTGCTCTGGGACTTTCTTCACATTACACTGGTGAGCATGGGACGCGGAAGGGACTACCTCACCTGGGCACGTCAGCTAAATTCATCCTCGATGTCTTGGGTCTGAGCCAGGGGTGTCATATCACCACCCTGTAGGATAGAGCATAGCACCCAACAGTGTTGCCCGCTGTCGCAAGTGCTATTTGCCATGACTGTTCTGCTCTGCACCGCCCATAATTATCGAAGAATAGTGACTGACAAACACCCCATCTATATCTCCCTATATGGGGATGATCTATAAGTGTACCAGCGAGGGGTACGCACAGATGTGGTGGGTGCATTTAGAAATTTGTATAATTTTAGCCAGATGTCGCGAGTCCGGGTGAATTGGGATAAGTTAAATGCATTCCCAATATGTGCTCCGACGATGGGCGCTATTCTGCCAATGGTAGGACAGGATCTCCGCTGGGAACCAGTCACATTTCGCAACCCGGGCGTTTGTATTTACTACACCTTGGCCGATCTCCTTGAGGGCAATCTTTGACTGGCACTGACTTTCATAAATTTCTGGCTAAAACTTCCTGTATCCGTCGCGGGAAAAATCACAGTTGAAAATAGTTTACCTTGCCCGTCTCTTGTATTACTTTGCAGCTTGGCCAATTTGGCCCCCAAAATCCATCTTTCGGGAGATGGACAGCCTATTGATATACCTCATGTGGGGAATGGGAAGTTGTAGACTGGCATTAACCATACTGAGCCTCCCCACTGATGGAGATGGGTTGGTGTTCCCTGACCTGGGGCTCTATTACCTGGCAGCACAACTGTAATGGGCAGCTTACAGGAGACATTGTCGATGGGGTGGGGGGGCAATAGCAAGTGGCATACGTTTTCTACCCACACATACCACACTATTGGCCACATTGATTAGCCCTAATGTTCGAACAGGCATTGACAACTCTGGTCTCCTGATGGATACCCTACAATTTGCTTGGGCCTGGCAGCGAACACAGACGAGGGTTCCCTGTGCTAAGGACACCCCCATTGGCATTATTACAACTCCCACATGAGGGATATTGGTCTGGGTTAAGGGAGTGGGAAAGAAGGGGTATGAAAGTGCTAGGGAACTAGGTATGCGGATGGAAACTAAGGGACTGTGAGTATCTCGTAGACAAATATACTCTACCTTCACATCACTTTTTACTGTGCGGGGCAGGGGGGGCAAACGTGGAGGGCATGAGGCACGACAGGCAAGAAACCCCAGAACAGAGACCTAGAAACTATTTGCACTATCACTGGGCAAACGCATGGGATTACTCTCATATATAGAGCGCTGTCAATACAGACACAAAACGCATTGCACAAACTATGAGACCAATGGTCTCGCCCAGGCATTCTCAGAAGGGGACTGGCACAAAATTTTACGATATATGCCCGCATATCTTGCAATGCCCGGTCCCAACTAATCCAGGTATATTACTTCCACAAAGTATATTTAACCCCCAAGCGCATTAACCTGATGTTCCAAAGAACACAGGTGATATGCCCTCGATGCCAAGAATTTGGGGTGCAGTGTGGGTATGTGTGACGCTTGCCCCTCATTGGGAAACAGTGATAATTTACATTAATGCTGCAAAAGGGCATAACATAGTCAAATCCAAATCCGCGGCTGCTTGCCTCCTGGGCTTATTTCCTAAACCTAAAGCCAATAAGATTTCGTTAGGATTTTCAGATCTAGCACTGGCTCATGCACGAAGCTGGACAACCCTCTTTTGGAAGTCCCCAGGGGACCCACACTCCAAGGGTGGTGAAATGAACTATCAAATGGGCTGCATGCAAGGGAACAATACTAAAAGCCGAAGCACAGAAGGGGCTGAGGAATCCAGACCACACACAGACATGGGAATTGATTCTTCAAGATTGTCCCCATATAGATGATACATGTGATTACTCCTGTTGTTGGACGATGACTCCACTGAGGAGGAATAGATCGTCACACACCAGGCCATCCAGATGTAGTAGCTAGGTCCTTCCAAAGGGGGCCCTCAAAACCTTAGAAACTCTCCGGGAGGAATTAGACGTCTCCAAATTCCAGCATGACCAGCAGTTGAACTGTGCCCTGAAGACGTCCAGAGTCAATCAAATATATTCTCTGACTCTACTACCAACTCCTACTAAGACAAATGGGGCAAATATAGGAAACTTATCAGTGGTCTATACACTACACTAATTGAAGATCCTTTTTCCTGGTGGCTGCAATCTAAACTGGCTTTACGCCGGACCTGAATATCCTCCAGTATCCTGCTCCTCTGGAGAGGGATCAGCCCTTGCTGGTGGATGACTACCTGCCCCCAATCAATCTGTCCTGCTGCTGGACTCACCATGAG
Source organism: Calotriton arnoldi (assembly GCA_963921515.1). Taxonomy (NCBI): domain Eukaryota; kingdom Metazoa; phylum Chordata; class Amphibia; order Caudata; family Salamandridae; genus Calotriton; species Calotriton arnoldi. The sequence continues at coordinate 154,530 of CAWUFW010019428.1, forward strand.
TGGAGAAGGGGGCCGAAAACACAGTCAGCAGCCATTGAAAAGACATTGAGGAGGAGCAGTCGTCCCATGGGGACTCCTGCTGGGGGGACTGGGGACAGGGGGATCGAACTTGGCTGTCTCCCCCACTGCTGCTGGCTCCCCTGAGAGAGGAGATGGGGCTGAGAATACCTGCCAAGACCCCAGAGTGGACCGTGAGGGTGGCAGTCACCCACTGACACTTCCATTGGGGCCGCAAGAGGTAGATAGGCACCTCTCTCATCTTTTGCCTCCTCTACTGTTGGCACCCCTAGGGGACGAGGCGGGCTGACGATACCGAAATCGAACCCTAGGCAGAAAGCATGGAGTGCGGTATGCCCGAAGAGACTCCTGCTGCTGCTCATACAGCAGCGATATGCGAGGTGGCCTTCCCCTCACACCAATTCTGACCCACTGTGGGAGCCTCGAAGGGAAGAGGACCAACCAGGCGATGTCGCAGGATAATGACGGTCTACTCCTTGCTGAGAGACACAGAGGTGAGGAGTGGGGGACTGGCATTGATCTGGCCCTGCACCGCAACAGTGGCTACCAATCGCCCTGGGGCAGAGACTGAGGACGTGTGAGTGCCCAAGGCAGCGAATACTCATGGTGGATATTGGATTGCCACCATGGCTCTAGGGGGCCAGGGACAGATAGATAAATACACCAAACCGGTGGCACATGGCGGGTCGGTAGAGGGAGGAGCACAGGGCCTCCCCTAGTGCCACAGGAAGAGACAGTTTCCCCAGCAGCAGTACTACAAGTGATCAAAGACAACCACAAAGACTTGACTGACAAGATTTATGAGGTTGTTATATGGAGTGTGGGTTCCTTGCCGACATTGCTAAGTTAGCATGAGCTTCGCTGCCATGAGGCCGCTTTTGCGCATGATACTACATGCCTTTATTCTGCAAGACCTTGTTCGTGCCTTTCACATGAGAACGGTCTGCTTTTCGTGTTCTCAGCTGTTCTCTGGGGTTTAGTCTGCACACGATGTACAAGGTCAATAAACAATGCCCCTTGTTATTCTGTTCTGGTCAGTCACTCGCACCTAGACATAACATGACACACAGCTGCACTACTGAAAGTCGTGTGCTTTAATATTGCAGCGAAGCATGTTGTTCAAACACTTGGAGAGAGACCTTTCCAGAGAGAAGAGCTGTGCTGGTCCTGAGATGGAAACCTTTCATCTAGGCCTTGAGGTATGGGGTCTGCTGACAAAGCCCAGAGGTCTTCTTTTTTATAATAAACTATTTATCATCACGGGGTGGGTGGTTAGGTACTGTAGCCCTTTTCCACTGTCTTTATATAATGCCATCCCCTTTTGTATTCTATGGAATTGTGACAATGCTGACGATATTGTGTTTATGCATTTTGCTGCTAGTAATGGCACGTGTACACCATAGAGCACGTTAGTTAAAATAAACATTTTAAACTATATCGTGACTCTGGTTACTCTTATTGTGGACAAGTATGAGCGAAAGAGTTGTCTTGCTACCGCAATTCCTGAGAGAGTCAGGAGTGTTGTGTTCTGGGTTGTCTAATCATTGGTAGCTCCGCTATTGGTCAGAGAACGAATGAGACACTATAGCTAGTCGGTTTTTGGGATTTTGGGCACTGACGTGATAGGTTGGTATACCACTATACACCGAGGTCCTGGTTTCCTGCGCATAGTTCTGTATATGTGCAGAATCCCTGCAACATACGCCGCCAACGTTTGGTCTGGTTCTTATCTGCGAGACACTTGAGTAGTGCTTGTTTCCGGAGACAGCCGTGACGGTGTAACCTCCTATATTATAGGTTTTTCAAGCTTGGATTTTAAAAGGTCTTTTTCTTTACTTGTTGTATTCACTATCGTGCTGCCGCTCGTGAGTTGTCTTTCTTTATTTCTTTTTGGGCATGGCGGCTGTTAATATTCCGCAGCAGAATAGGGCTGCTGTCAGAGGCTTTTTGGCTCTACATGGAGTCCCTGATGCTGGAGTCGTGCTCATTTTTGTGGTTGAGGCCAAAGCAGCTTATCCTTTCGAGGTGTTTTATTCTTTGGTGACGTTTCCAGCGGTTGACGGAACAGATAATCTGTTTCACAAATATACTGCCACGGCCCTTCTTGTAGGCTATCGCCCATACATGTCCCTTGAAGTTCCGCTCACAGCTTGGCAACAACAAATTTGGTTTAATGGCGCCTTTCCTCACCCCATAATGCCGGTCCGTTTGGGCCCCTTATCGATAGATGGGGCCACGTGGCCTGTTTTGGCTGGCTAGACTCCACACCGGTGTTATGCTACTACTGCTACACTTGTGGAGCTTCGTGTGTTGCATACCTCGTTGATACGCGTACACAGATGTTAGAAATGGGATATTTGACAGGCTAGGGCATGTGCCAAAGCCAGGCAGAAACCACCACTCTAGTCAGGATAAGGGAGTTACACTCCTAAAATAACCCCTGCTCACCCCCTTGGTAGCTTGGCACGAGCAGTCAGGCTTATCTTAGAGGCAGTGTGTAAAGCATTTGCACATAACCAACAGTAATACAGAGTAAGCACTACAAAAGGACACCACTACAGATAAGAAAAATATCCAATATTTTTATATACTTAAGACAAGACCAAAAACAATAAAAATCCACAATACAGTACTTAAAAATCCACAGTTATCAAAATACGCTTTAAAAACAGTACCTTGATGTTGATAGCTCCGTCCGGGGCTATCACGGCGCCGTGAGCAAATAAATCCAAACAGTTCTGGCTGACCGCGGCGTCGCGAGCCGGCTACGGTGTCGGGAAGACCCGCAAACAGTACCTTTTAGAAATGCAGGGCGTCGGCGACCTCTTGTTGAGCTTCCGAAAACACGGTGTCCGCAGGCGTCTGTTCCGGAGTTCGGTGCAGGAGTCGTCGGGCCCTCGAAGTCACACACGTTGCAGGTCGATCTCCTCTCTGTTGGAGTCAGGAGCGCTGGCGTCGGCAGACGTTGTGTGCTGCGGTGCGAAGTGCAGCGGTGCGACGTGTGGTGCCCTCCGGTCGCGGTGCGAGCAGCGGCTCGGTGGCGGCGTCAGGTGGCGGTGTCGGTGAGACCAGGGTCGCGGTGCGAGATGAAGGCGGTGCTCATCACGGTGCTGGCAGGTCACGGTGCAAGCGGCGGAGGCGTTGCTGAAGCGCTGTCATCGGCTGACTAACTGGAGTCGATGGAGCCAGTGTCGGTAGGCCAAGGCTGCGGTGTGGGATGAGCGCGGTGCATCATGTAACTTTACGAGCGGTGCCCTCGAACCACGGTGCAAGCAGCGGCATCGATTTTGGCGTGGAGCGGCGGTGTCGGGGAGGCCAAGGCTACGTCGTGAAGCGAGGCGGTGCAGAATGCGGTGCCCACAGGTCGCGGTGCGAGCAGCGGCTCAGTGGTGGCGTCAGCAGGCGTCGTCGGTGAGACCAGGGTTGCGTTGCGGCGGTGCCCTCTGCGGTGCCAAGGCATCGTCGTGAAGCGAGGCGGTGCGGAGTGCGGTGCCCACAGGTCACGGTGCGAGCAGCGGCTCGGTGGCGGCGTCAGCAGGCGTCGTCGGTGAGACCAGGGTCGCGGTGCGGCATTGCGGCGGTGCCCTCTGCGGTGCCTTTAGGACATGGAGTCGGCAGCGGCATCGTAGACGTCGTCGGGTTGCATTTCTTCTGTTGCCGCACAAAACACACAGTCCACAGTGCTGAGGGCAGAAGAGCTTGAAGTCTTTGCTGTTCCGGAGACTTCTTGAACAGGGGCAAGCTCTACCTCAAGCCCTTGAAGAAACTCACGAAAGTAGATTGCAGAAAGTTCAGTCCAGTCCTTTCACTCCCCAAGACAGAAGCAGCCACTGCAGGCCAACACAGCAATGCACACAGCAAAGTGGTAGTTCCTCCTCACAGCTTCTCCAGCTCTTCTTCTTGGCAGTCTTCTTGATCCAAAAGAGTTCTAAAGTTCAGGGGTCTGGGCCCCAATATTTATATCCCAAAATCCTTTGATCTCTTAGGCAGAGCGTGTCTGTGCCCAGCCAGAACCAGTTCTGCCTTCTCTGGTGTGATTTCCTGGCAGGAGGTGGAGTCGGCATTGTCAGAGGCAGACCAGGCCCTTTGAGGTGCAAGGAAATCTCCTCCCCCGTCCCCCATCGCAGCCCAGGTCTATTCAGCCCTTTCCTGACCCACCTAGACTATCTGGAGCCACTCCTGCTCCCCAGCCTTCTGTCATCCAAAACCCAGACAGGCAATCCACATTCCAGCAGAGGCACACGGGATGACTAAGCAAGAAAATACCTACTTTCTAAAAGTGGTATTTTCAAACACAGAATGTAAAAATCACCTTCACTAAAAGATGCATCTTTAGATTGTGAGTTCAGGCATACTAAACTTTATTTTCCTACCTAGTTTCCAGGGCCAGTTATGTTTATAAGAGGTTATAAACAAACTTCCCATTCTGTCCTATGGGGAACAGGTAGCCTTGCAATAGTGAAAAACTAAATGGGCTGTAATTCACTATCAGGACATGCCACACACACTAGGGCATGTCCTACCTTTCACATACACTGCACCCTGCCCACAGGGGTACCTTGGGCCTTCCTTAGGGGTGCCTGACATGTAAGAAAAGGGAAGGTTAGGGACTGGCAAGTGTGTGCACTGGCCAAGTCAACATGGCAGTTACAAACTGCGCGCAGACTCTGCAATGGCAGGTCTGAGTTACCTTTTTAGGGCTACTCACGTGGGTGGCACAATCAGTGCTGCAGGCCCACTAGTAGCATTTGATTTACAGGCCCTGGAACACTCAGTGCACTTTACTAGGGACTAACAAGTAAATCAAATATCCAATCATGGAAACACCAATCCAAAACACAATTTACACAGAGAGCATATGCACTTTAGCACTGATTAGCAGTGGTAAAGTGCCCAGAGTCCTAAAACCAACACATACAGGTCAGGAAAAAATAGGAGGAAGAAGCAAAATGTTTGGGGATAACCCTGCAAAAAGGGCCATTTCCAACAATAGGGCTGTTGTTCACTTTGTTTCACGCAATTTCCAGGCGGGTCTGCCTGGAGCTGCTGCACAACAGGTGGGGCCTGGGGCAGTGAGCATCAGTCCCGTTATGATTAATTCTGTAATGGGCAAGCGTCTCCAGAATAAGGACGAGTTTCCTTATTGGCTTGCCGAAAAATGTGGGCAGCTCGAGGCGGTCTTTCCAAACACCACACCTGTGGAAAAACACAGGATTCTGACAGTGAGCTTACCTAAAGACCTGGTTCCTGATTTAGCTGACTGTAATACTTGGGGTAAAGTGTTTGCAGCTGTATATTCGATGTGCTTCAGCACCCCTTCCATGACCGTACTCCCGTCCGTGATTAAGCGTGTTCAAGATGAGCACGGTGCTGAGGCGGCTGTAGAATTGGGTATGCGACTGGTGGGAGTGTTCGACGTAGTGGCTGATATGATCCTTGCTAATGTCAAGGGGGATGCAGTGAACTTTCAGGTGGATAACCGCCTCGAGGCCATGGCAGAAGTAGCCACATGAATTACCGAAGATTATTGCAAAGGCTTACAAAACTATAGGGCGCAATAGTTTGGGGCTTAAACCCTTTTCTCAAGCACAGGCGCAACCCCAAGCGCCGAAAACTCAATCCGATAAGGATGGGAAACCATTCTTTTCCAAAAAGAGCTGGAAGAATAAAAAGGGGCAGCAGCAACAGAAGCAGGGGTCGCATGCTGGTTCTCCAGCCCCTGACCCTTCTGAACGTACTTATGATTCGTGCGACCGCGTGAAAGTTAAGTCACCCGATAGATTTCAAGTCCCTGGGCATTGCTCTCCTCGTTCTTTACAGGACACATCGGGCTCACAACTCAGTGTTGGAGACTGACAATGTCATGGCAAAGGACCATCGATGCAACAGGGACGGGATCAGCCTCGTCAGTTTGACGTCAAGGACAAATCACAGGAGCTGCCTCGGTTTCGTCCACCATTTCCAAAGAAGAAAGTTGCCGCTTTGACAGCGAGATATGCCTCAGACGGTGAGAACCCAACTACTGGATTGGACTTGGGCGGTGACTCTGCTCGACAGTGCAGCGGAAGTTACCATAGTGCAGGAGGCACTGCGTCCTTGTCTGGAGGCGGCAGCAACTGACACTTGCATTACTGTAGAGACAGCAGACACTCGAGTTACCCCCCCTGATAGGCTGTATAACATAGTTTTTCAAATTGAAGGTGACATTGAGCGTGTAATCATAGGGATTTTTTGGGAGAATCTGACCTCTTCTTACGACATTTTGTTGGCTGAGGCGGATTGGCCCCCACCTTTTGTTCTGGCCGAATCAAGAGGGGAGGACTCGAGTTTTTCGCGTTACGTCCCCAAGGAGCATGCACAGGCTTTTGCAACTGAGTGGGCTTTGGCCCTTGCACCGGCGGTGTACTGTAATCAAGTGGGCTGGGATAAAGATTCTCCGCCACATGAGATTCCACTGCGGTCTATGCCACAGCCACAACCCCAATATCCCATCCGGCGGGAAGCTAAAGGTCCCGTCTCTGATGTTCTAACTGAGTTGGAGTATCAAGGTGTGATTGAGACGAGTGTGTCACCGATGAATAATCCTTTTTTTACTGTATCCAAACCCGATGGGTCTTGTTGTATAGTGTTAGATTACCGGCATTTGAACTCTCATTGTCCTACTTTTGTGGTACAGAATACCCATAGCTCTGCACTTGTAGACAGTCTTGTTCGTAAGAAATATAAAACAACACTTGACATTTCCAATGGCTTCTATAGTCATAACCTGTCCCCTGAATGCAGTCAATGGACAGCATTTATGGCAGGTGGAAAACAGAAAACATTTTGGCGTTTACCTATGGGGTATAAGAATAGCCCCGGGGTTTTCGCCGCATGTGTTGTCTCTTTGTTAGACAGCATTGACCCAGATGCATACTCGTACTTTGACGATATTTATCTGACGGACGATGAACTAAGGCCATGTTAGACTTGGCATCTTTTGGCGTGTTTCCCCTGAGTTTTTGCTTTCTGCCCTCCCGGTTTTGACTCTGTTTTTGCTGGCGTAGTGTTTCTGCGCACTTTTCTCACTGCTGATCAGTGGTAAAGTGCAAGTGCTCCTGTGGTAAATTGTGTTATGGATTGGTGTTTCCATGATTGGGTATTTGATTTACTTGTTAGTCCCTAGTAAAGTGCACTGAGTGTGCCAGGGCCTGTAAATCAACTGCTACTAGTGGGCCTGCAGCACTGATTGTGCCACCCACGTGAGTAGCCCTAAAAAGGTAACTCAGACCTGCCATTGGAGAGTCTGCGCGCAGTTTGCAACTGCCATGTCGACTTGGCAAGTGCACCCACTTGCCAGGCCCTAAACCTTCCCTTTTCTACATGTAGTCACCCCTAAGGTAGGCCCAAGGTACCCCTGTGGGCAGGGTGCAGTGTATGTGAAAGGTGGCACATGCCCTGGTGTGGGTGGCATGTGCTGATAGTGAATTACAGCCCATTTAATTTTTCACTATAACAAGGCTACCTGTTCGTTCCCCAAAGGACAAAATGGGAAGTTTGTTTATAACATCTTATAAACATAACTGGCCCTGGGAACTAGGTGGAAAAATAAAGTTAAGTAGGCCTGAACTCAGAATCTAAAGATGCATCTTTTAGTGAAGGTGATTTTTACATTCTGTGTTTGAAAATACCACTTTTAGAAAGTAGGTATTTTCTTGCTCAGTCATCCCGTGTGCCTCTGCTGGAATGTGGATTGCCTGTCTGGGTTTTGGATGACAGAAGGCTGGGGAGCAGGAGGGCTCCAGATAGTCTAGGTAGGGTCAGGAAAGGGCTGAATAGACCTGGGCTGCAATGGGGGGAAGGGGGGGGAGATTTCCTTGCACCTCAAAGGGCCTGGTCTGCCTCTGACAATGCCGTCTCCACCTCCAGCCAGGAATTCATACCAGAGAAGGCAGAACTGGTTCTGGCTGGGCACAGACACTCTCTGCCTAAGAGATCAAAGGATTTTGGGATATAAATATTGGGACTCAGACCCCTGAACTTTGGAACTCTTTTGGATCAAGATGACGGACAAGAAGAAGAGCTGGAGAAGCTGTGAGGAGGACCTACCACTTTGCTGTGTGCTTTGCTGTGTTGGGCTGCAGTGGCTGCTTCTGTCTTGGGCAGTGAAAGGACTGGACTGAACTTTCTGCAATCTGCTTTGTGAGTTTCTCCAAGGGCTTGAGGTAGAGCTTGCCCCCTGTTCAAGAAGTCTCAGGAACCACAAAGACTTCAAGCTCTTCTGCCCACAGCACTGGGGACTGTGTGTTTTGTGCTGTAACAGAGGAACAGCAACTCGACGTCTACGACGCCGCTGCCGACTCCGTGTCCTGACGGCACCACAGAGGGCATCACCGCACCGCAACCCTGGTCTCACCGACAACGCCTGCTGACGCCGCCCCCGAGACGCTGCTCGCACCGCGACTTGTGGGCACCGCACTCCGCACCGCTGCACTTCGCACTGCAGCACCCGACGCCTGCCGACGCCAGCGCTCCTGACTTCAACAGAGAGGAGATCGACCTGCAACACGTGTGACTTCGAGGGCCCGACGACTCCGGAACCGACGCATGCGGACGCCGTGTTTTCAGATACTCCACGAGAGGTCGCCGGCACCCTGCATTTCTAAAAGGTACTGTTTGCGGGTCTTCCCGAAACTGTAGCTGGCCCGTGACGCCGCGGTCAGCCAGAACTGTTTGGATTTGTTTGCACACGACGCTGCAATAGCCCCGGACGGAGCTATCGACATCAAGGAACTGTTTTTAAAGCGTATGTTGATAACTGTAGATTTTTAAGTACTGTTGTTGGAACCGGGTTTACCGAGTCCGCCACGGTAGCATGGCGCGAGGCGGGAAAGCACGCGAAGGCAATGTGTAAGGCAGTTGTGCAGCACACTCTTACTTTGACTCAGGAATGCGAACGCAATAACATGACACCACACCAGGCTTGTGTATTTAAAATCAAGATCTTTTATATATAAATCAAGTTAGCATCAGATGAGGCAGATTAATTCAGATCTACATTTAAATTCATTGCATTACTCAACTGGTGCACATTCTTAATAAAGCATCATAGCTCATCAACATTGTAGGCCACTAAGAGGCCGCAGGAATTATCTCTTAAACGTAGCACCAATAAGGATCCCAAGGTGCATTAATAAAACATGGGCCTAAACATGCAGTTCACTTCAAGCATATTCAATTACTTAAAAGAAGGCTTTTCACGTTACATTTCAATAGGCCTGCATTAATCTAGGCGCACCCACATTCAGTACAGTGGGCGTCGCAATTCCAGTACACCTGTAACATAAAACACTTCAACTCTTGGCGGTGTACACTTCAGCTCAATTCAATTAATCACTTTCCCCCTGTGGTAAAAGACTTTGCAGTTAAAAGCATAGGCCTAGGCAGTAATTACAATAGGCATCTGCATTAAATTAGTAAACACTGGGGGAACCCCTCAACATGTCCTGTATCCTGGGGCTTCTATGTCCCTTAGGGGTTAATTCCAGGCTAGGCCCACTCCTCTCCGGGGCCTCGCCTCATGGGGAAAGTTACACTGTTAATTTAGGGGTTAATGATGGCCCCCGGCCCCCAGTGGCGTTTTTGTGGGCCCTAGGGGCCTCCTGGGCTCACCTGGTGCTTGATCGTTGGTCGCGCTTCTTAGCGACTGGCTAACTCCAGGCCCGGCCCGTGTTCTGGAGGGCGGGGCCCGGTCGAGGTACCTCGGCCTTCTGGCCGGAATGACGGGTCGTTGCGGGGCCGGTATCACCCTCCTCCGGCCCCCGGGATCAGGGAAGTGACTGTGCGGCACGTTGCGGGGGCCGGTATCACCCTCCTCCGGCCCCCGGGATCAGGTGAGTGGGTCTGGCGAGCTTCAGGGACTTCAGGAAGGGGAGCGGGAGCCGGCAGTCCTCTCCGACCGGCTCCCCGTCTCCCTCTGCACGGCCGGGGCTCTTCCTCGGCCTCCGTCGGCGCTGGGGGCGTGGCGGGAGCCGGCGCCCACCGCTGCGCGGCCTTCCTGGGGCGCGGCCGGCGTCCCCGGTTGCTCGGCAACGGCGTCGGCGGGGCCTGGAGGCCTCGCGAATCGGGCTAGGCCGCGGCTGCTTCACGCGGCCCCCTTGGGCTGCGGCGGTGATTTCTTCGGCCGCGACGGCGGCGGTGGGGCCCCGGCGGCAATGACTTGGGGATTATGTAGAGGCTTCGGTGAGGGCGCGGACGGCGCACCTCACCACATCCACTCGAGGGGCTTCCCTCACCTCAGCGCTTCCTTCGGTGAGGGCGCGGACGGCGCACCTCACCACACGGTCTCGAGGAGGGCCTCTCCTCACAGCAGCACTTCTCTTCACGCGGCGGCGGCCCCGGCGGTGATTTCCTCACAAGGTCAGTGACCTGAGGGGGGCAGTTTCTCCTCGTGGAGACAGATCGCGGGCGCACCAGCAGCCTGTGGGCAGGGCTGACTGGAAAAGTACTTGGGGGCAGCCCAGCAGCAGGCAGAGATAGATAGGGGTGAAGGTCTAGCGCTTCAGGGTACGGCGCTTTACCTGGTGATCCCCAGTTGGGCAGTTTAGGCTTGAGGTCTGGCTGGACGGTCAGGCCTCCTCAAATTAAGGTGTCTTGCGACTGTTCCAGATTGGTTGCTTCTTAGGCGTTTCTTGTCAGGAGTTTCTTGTCAGAAGTTGCTTATTATAAGTTTCTTGTCAAAAGTTTCTTGTCAGAAGTTTCTTCTTATGAGGGGGAATGAGTTGGTGGTTCTGGGAGTGCTTGATGTTCCTCCCAGCATGCTGAAGGTGGTTCCCTGGGTCCCCTCACACTGGGCAAGGTCAGTGGGTGGTGGGCGTTCCTCAGCTATCTTACTACAGCAGGGCCTCAGCCCTGTCAGCAGCAGTAGTGTAGGTCTCCCCCCTAGGCCCTAAAGCCTATACTCCGGCGGAGGTTCTCCCAGGATCAGTGGTGCCCCATCTCAACTGACTAAAATCAACTGACTAAAAGATTTCCCTCCAAGCCTTTTATACCCCTAGGTCAGGTGACCCTCCCAAAGGCGGCAAAACATAACTCCTCCCACAGCCCGGAAGGTTCTGGAACCTTCTACATGTCTGGCTATGTGGCCCAGAGGCGGGGACGGAATGGATACTGTATCCCTATGTCCCAGCCTGACCCTGGCTACTAGTGTGTATGCGTGTAAGGCCCCTCTGCAGTAGCAGGGGCCTGTGGCAGCCATCTTGTGTGAGAGAGCACCTGCACCTCAGCACTGGTGTCCATTTTAAAAGTAACATTTCTTTAGAACAGTACACTTAAATCTGCGCACGCCATTGTGCAGCAGGTATTAAAGGCTAGGGGGAAAAACGAAAAATTTCTGGGAAAAAGGGCCACGTCCAACAACTGTATTGTGGGTTTTTATCGTTTTTGGATTTGTATATAAATATTGGATATTTTTCTAAACTGGTGTGGTGTCCTTTTGTAGTGCTTACACTGTCTTAGTGTTGGTTATGTGCAAATGCTTTACACACTGCCTCTAAGATAAGCCTGATTGCTCGTGCCAAGCTACCAAGGGGGTGAGCAGGGGTTATTTTAGGAGTGTAACTCCCTTATCCTGACTAGGAAGGAGGGTCCCTATTTGGACAAAGGTGCAAGCCCTTGCCAACTAGAGACCCCCATTTCTAACAGGCCACATCTATGCCGTGTCGACCGCATCATACTTATATTTGCGGAGTATGGTTCCAAATTTAAGTTTGCTAAATCACACATTGCTTGTTATGCGGTGCTTTTTTTTGGGCTATGAGCTCAATAATGAAGGTAGGGGCTTGGCACCCCACTTTCTGGAGAAATGCGCACAATTGCAGTCTCGGTCTACTCTGAAGAAACTTCAGTCTTTGCTGGGATTTTTAAATTTTGGGCGGTCTTACATTCCCGATTATGCCCAGCGTATCAAGCCTCTTTATACCTTGATACAACCTACATTTTCAAAAGCCAGCTGTCTTCAGGAACATTCAGCTATACTGCAATCTTTGCAGTCTGATCTCCTTGAATCTAAGTACTTGTTGACACGTGATAACCACACAAACCTGGTTATACGAATAGTGCACGGCACAGTGGGTTTCACTTACTTGACGTACAATGAAGGTGACACAGTACCTATTACATACAAATCGCATTTGTACGCTTCAGCCGAAATGCTTTTAGCAGCTGTGCAGATGGCGGTCCTGAATGAACGCGTACTGGTGCAGGGGAAACGCATTTTGGTGGTTACTCCTTTCCCTGCTTTAGAAGCAGTGACTAAGGCAAGTGTGCCAAACTCTAAAGCATTACATCCCCGTTGGATGCAATGGGCTACTTCTTTGACATCTCCTGATGTCACGTTTATCTTTGACCCCTCTCTTTAGACACAGGAGTTCTTGCACTATGAACACGTTCATCCACCTCCTCTGTCTTTGCTTCCTTTAGAGGAGTACAAAGTATTATTTTTACCAATGGTTCGGCGCAACCGGCCACAGCTCTAAACATGCTTATTTAGCAGCTTGTGCTAACGTGGCGGGTACAAAAGTGAATGGAGAATTCAAGTCTAATATAGGGCATACACAGGCGCTAGGAGACTGTACCGCCCAACTGGCTGAGCTGCGCCCAATTGGCTGAGCTGCGCGCTCTAGTTCTTGCTCTCGAGTTTGCAGATCCGAATGTGTCTACTCTCATTGTGTGTGATTCTTATTACTGTGTTCAGTCTTTCAATGACAACTTATTCTTTTGGTCTCAAAATGATTATCGAGATTCTAAAGGCAGCACGATAAAGCATAAACAGCTTTGGGTTCGAGTGGCAGAACTTAAAACACGTCTCCCACTCACACAGGTTATCCATACTCTTGGCCATCAGCATGTGGGAGCAAATGCTGTTGGTAATTCTTTGGCTGATGAAGCAGCCAAATCTGCAGTAGCCACATGTTCCATAGCAGCCGTTACAAGGTCCATGACTAAGATTGATAATGAGATTTTGGCAGCAATAGCTGCTAATGCGGAGGTCACCAATTACCCACAGGGTTTCCCTTCAAAGTATTCTTATCAGTTAACTCCCGAACAAGCTCCTTTTGCAAGAATACCAGACGTTGGTGATCAGCTGATTCCCAACGCGGACCACAGATACTCTTTGATCAAAGCCGCACACGAAGGCATGGCTTCGGCCCATGCCGGAGTGTCTGCGACAGTTTCTATCTTGCAACAACGTTACTGGTGGCGTGGTTTATATAAACAGACCCGTAAATATGTACTTTCTTGTGACATCTGTCAGCAAATCAAGCCTTCTACGGTAACACGTCCACCACAAACACAGCTATGCATTTCTAATCAGCCTTTTGGTTGTGTATATCTTGATCACTGAGGTCCATTTTCTTCAGATACTGCATATAAATAAATTTTGGTTGCAGTTGATTTGTGCACTAGATTCCTTTGGGTTTGGCCACAATGCAGTGCTGACGCTCGAAATGTCTTCAGGTATTTGCGTGGCTTTGTAGGGATCTTTGCCTGTGGCACCTTTCATTCAGACCAAGGTCCAGCGTTCGCCTCTAAGGCGTACAAGGACGCAATGAGGTCTTTGGGGGTGCTGGTGCAGTTTACGTCTCCATACAGGCCTGAGGGCAATTCAATTGTGGAACGAATGAACCGTGAGTTAAAGCAATCTTTCACAGCTAGAGTCTTGGGTACTGGCAGGAACTGGCTGGTCCATTTGTATGGAGTTCAACGTGCACTTAATAATCTCCCTAGAAAACCTCTGGGTGGGCGGACCCCATACGAGATGCTCTTTGGCATCAAAATGTTTGTGCCAGACCTTGATGGTCTAGACGTTGCGGCGGCTGCCGCAACCTTTGACGTAGATAATCATTCTACTATGTTACAGGACCTACAAGAGACCCATGACAGTCTTGCAACTGAACATTTGCCCTCTGCCACTGATGCTGCACTGCTGATTCCGGTGGCCGGCTGGCTTCCGAAAGTTGATGATCTGGTCCGAGAGAAGTTGGAGAACAAAAAAGAATTTGGTCCCTCTTATCGTGCACCGGTTCCAGTCCTTGGCTTGAAAGGTACTCGTACAGTCATTTTACCACCGCTTCCTGGTCGCAAAGACAACAAATACATCTCAGTGGACAATGTCAAGCTACAATGTTTGGCCGATCCTGAATAGTGTGACGCCTGCTGTTTCGTGCCCCACAATTTCTAGGGAATCCTGGGGTTGGCGCATCTTTCAACACACCACACGACACTGTCATCGAGATGGACCCTATTGTTGACCATTTGCCTGCCCCTCCTGCAACGAGGAAGTTGAATATGCTTATCCCACAAGCGAGTCTTTGCATGGATTGCCCAAAAGTCCTATACACCATGGCAGCTTTTCTCATGACTCGTCCTCCACCTTTTCGATTGGCCCTACCAAATTGACTATTTTTGTCTCCTGGTTTAAACAGACTTACTTAGTCCCTCCTTGGACATACATCTGGTTGACACTCATCCTGATTTTTCTCTTCATGTCAGTTGGTTTCGGGGCAGTGTTTTTCTTGCTCATCAATGGTCATTACTTGCCCGAACGCTCTGCTGTGAACTTGGTTGATGGTATTTTGGCCCCCCATTCATCTTCCCACATCATGAAACGTGATCAGACTCTTGTTAACATTTCAGCGTTCCCAGTGGCAGATGGCATCGTTTGGGATCAAATGGATTTTGAGGTCCATGGTCCGACGGAAGTCCTCAACGTGCCATACGTGTTTCGTGTCTCCATGGGTGATGTGGTGACAAAGAACATACGTTCAGATGACTGGGATGTGCATGCAGTACAATCGGTGTCTTCAGATTTGAAGTACTATGCTGCCTTTAATGCTGAAGATTTGTATTTAAATTCTGCTAATTATGCCGATTTGTTCTGTTATCAACATTATGGGCATCATTTCCTGCATAAGACAAATACATTATGACCTGTTTTTAATTACACGCAATGGGAACATTGCCCTACACCGATAAAGGGGAGTTCGAAAACACTTAGAAATACATTTACATACTTCACAGATTATGATAGGTCAACACCTGAGTTCTATTATTTTAAATTAAATATTTCTACAACTCCCAAGGTTATGTTGACCCATACCAAATAAATGTATTCCAATTCTTTCCGACATGATCTGTCTGTACAGGGCTATGATCACTGGAAGGCCACCATTGATTTGAAATCTATCTGGGGTTCTAAGAACTGGCAGGTGCGGGGTACTGAAGCCTTACATCGTGCCTGCCTCATCCCAGCACAAATTTTGTTTTTAAATGATACGGTGTACCAAACAACTTGCTTTGGTTTGGCAACTGCAAAGAAGTTGAACGCCCCTGCCATTCCCTCTTTAGCTGAATAAAATAATTGGCGCTCATACACGAATTTTACCATTGATGAATTACATGTTTTGTTTCAAAATAACACTTTTAATATCTCTGAAGCGGATCCTTTAGGTTGGCTGGTATGGCAGACGAATTTGAATGCCTGCCAACTCCGTTTTTATAACACTACTTCGGGTTATACACAAGATAGACCAGACCCAAGATTTTCAGATACACATTTGGTAACCACCTATTTGGTTGGGAAATTATGTCAACATTGGTTGCAGCACTCTACACTATCGTCCGTTAAACAACACTTATCGCTTTTGTCCAGTAACATCAATTTGGCCGACTTTGTATTGGGACCCAGGGTTCCTAGAACAAAGAGATTCATTTACGCAGCTTACAATGAAATATGGAAACTTTCCCAGATTGAAGCAGCGTCACGTCTGCGGGAAAATGACCAAGCAAACTTAGAAAAGGTTTTTGCTGTTGTTGACAATAGTATTAACACACTGTCTTCCCGCATTTACACATTGGATAATATTGTTTCTTCTGTTATTGATATTGTACAAGAAGATGTGTCTTTGTTATACCATGGTCAAAATCAATTGCGTTCAGTGATGCAATTCGCATGGACTTTACAAACTCTGAAAATGGGAAAAGTACCATGGGATTATTTAAATGCGTCTGCTTTGATTTTGCCATTTAATTTGACCAACAAACAGCAGTTTATGTCCATGAAAGATGCAACCTACACACTTCTACACATAGAAAAATTAGACCCTTTGCCTTTCTCTGTGGCGGAGACTGACTCTGCTGTTTGGTTATTTCATGGAGTTATATCTTTACCTTTCTCATTGTTTCAGTTCAGCTCTTGTATGAAACATTACCCGCTAGGCCGCTTTGAACCCCTGGGCAGCGCTTTTCTGCATGAATTGTGGTCTTTGCCCTTCACTTACAAATGTTTACGGGAGGAGAAGGAGGTATACCTAACGGGGGAGGACTGTGATTCTACAGTAGGTCATTCCCTTGTTTGTAAAAACATTAAGTTGCTCGGGGCTTGTAATGTGTCGGCTCCGAACCTTGCTTGTGTTTTAAAAGGTAATCCAGTTCCCGCAATAACTCCCACCTTCACTCTGCTTACTAACGGTAGTTATCTTATTTTAAATAACCAAGAATGCTGCGGTTTGCTAGCTGGAATACCGTACATTGTAACGGTTTCACAACGCATGATTTGTTGTAAAGATGTGCTTTTTCTTCCCCCGCGCGGGAAGCTCGATAGCTCAATTTGGCCTTCCATATCAATTTTGAAAACAGATTTCAACAAGTTGAGCAGACTAAAAGCGCTTTTATTCCAACAAGAAGTCCCCCTGACTTCAGCGCGAGAGACTTTCGATTTGCAGGTGGCTAAAACATCTAGCGAGATTCAGTCCCTTCTGAACACTAACCTTCCACAACATTTTGGGGAGCTTATACACCGCATTTTTAATGCGTCTGATACACACGGCCTTGCACATTTTTTTTTAAAGCTGTTGGTTCTAGCCTTGTAACTTCTTTTCAGGCAATATTTGGAGTAATACCTGCCTTCATTCATTCTATCTTTTCCAGGATCTTTGGTGGATTCCCTTTATTACTGACATTAGCTGCTGGAATCCTGCTTCTACTGTGCCTGCTGCGCAATGGCTGCTCCTCTTGTAGTATTGCACAGACCGGGCCGGCTGCGATTGCTCCATGACCGTATGCATGGATGCTTAATTAAATTACCACTGGCAACACTCAGCGTCACTTATGGGTTGTCCTTCCGCTTTGCCTACTTCACTTGCGTGCAACCAGTCTTTTCATGTTTACGATGCCCGTTTACATGGGCGTTGGATTTATGCCTCTCCAATACGTCATGTTCAGACCCGGATTTCGACCAGTTGATGGGTTCCTTAATGGTCTATGAGCAGGACTGTTCTGGGATTGGCCTTATGGAGCGTGCGGCTGCACTTGGAGTCTTGCCTCAATGGGATATCTGTGAAGCTGCGCAGAATCTCCTCCTTCAAAGTTACATCGAATATCACGCATGTTATCCAGGGATGCTAATGGAGACACCCGACTGTGAGGAGCACCCTTGTTCATTCAGCTTGCTGAATTGGATGGCATCCCTTTTTTCTACCAACGACAATGATGTCCTTTTGGAGGGTGTTGCATTCTTTTGCTCATAAAGTCTGATGGATTAACTTCGCTAATGCACCATAGGCATCTCGCAGGTATCTCTTCAAATTTTTTTCTCCCTCAATGTTTTTTTTCTCTCTCTTCATTTAAAAAACAAAAAAACAATTAGAGACGCTTTGGAACTCTGCTCGCACTTTTGAACTCTGTTTTCATCCTATGTCTAGATCCTATGGACTTACCAGGGGGAGGGTGTTATATGGAGGGTAGGTTTATTGTCGACATTGCTAAGTTAGCATAAGCTTCGCTGCCATGAGGCCGCTTTTGCGCATGATACTACATGCCTTTATTTTGCAAGACCTTGTTTGTGCCTTTCACATGAGAACTGTCTGCTTTTCGCGTTCTCTGCTGTTCTCTGGGGTTTAGTCTGCACACAATGTACAAGGTCGATAAACAATGCCCCTTGTTATTCTGTTCTGGTCAGTCCCTCGCGCCTAGACATAACATGACACACAGCTGCACTACTGAAAGTCGTGTGCTTTAATATTGCAGCGAAGCATGTTGTTCAAACACTTGGAGAGAGACCTTTCCAGAGAGAAGAGCTGTGCTGGTCCTGAGATGCAAACCTTTCATCTAGGCCTTGAGGTATGGGGTCTGCTGACAAAGCCCAGAGGTCTTTTTTATAATAAACTATTTCTTATCACGGGGTGGGTGGTTAGGTACTGTAGCCCTTTTCCACTGTCTGTATATAATGACATACCCTTTTGTATTCTATGGAATTGTGACAATGCTGACGATATTGTGTTTATGCATTTTGCTGCTAGTAATGGCACGTGTACTGTATCATAGAGCACGTTAGTTAAAATAAACATTTTAAACTATATTGTGACTCTGGTTACTCTTATTGTGGAAAAGTATGAGTGAGTGAGCGAAAGAGTTGTCTTGCTACCGCGATTCCTGAGAGAGTCGGGAGTGTTGTGTTCTGGGTTGTCTAATCATTGGTAGCTCCGCTATTGGTCAGAGAATGAATGAGACACTATAGCTAGTCGGTTTTTGGGATTTTGGGCACTGAGGTGATAGGTTGGTACACCACTATACACTGAGGTCCTGGTTTCCTGCACATAGTTCTGTATATGTGCAGAATCCCTGCAACAAGGTGGACGTCTCACTCCTCCGTCAATACTTGTACAACTTATCCTCGCGCGTTATAGAGGCAGAGGGGCGCATTTCCTCCCTGGAAGATGTGGCAGACGCCACTACAAGAGCATAAAAGACTGAAGGAGCCGAAGACTTTCCTCGAACACCACATGGAAGATGCAGAAGGCCGATCATGCAGAAATAATCTGCGGCTGGTGGGACTGCCGAAGGGCGCAGAAGGACAACAAACCGGGAAGAATGGTTTAAAACATGGATTCCAGACGGAGAGCTATCCCCGAGCTTTAATCTAGAGAGGACTCACAGGGTGCAGGCCCCAAGACTGCTCTGTCATTCTCTGGAGGAAAGTAACCTTTTTGGAAGGTCACGCCCACAGTTTTTGCTCCAGATGCTGTTGGTTATCACTCTTAAGTGCACTGGAGCAGGCTGAAATTGCTATATGTGAATTAGCACCCCCAATTGGCAAGGACTTTAACCCCCTTATAAGTCCCTAGTTCATCGTATCAATGGTACCCAGGGTATGGGTGTTAAATGTGTCACCAGGGCCTGAAGCACTATTTGTGCCACCCTGAGTATCCCAAGTAAAATACTAACAGGAGGCCTGCCATTTCAGAATGCAGAAGAGTGTAAACTGCTTGATCTCATCTCTGCCTTCACCATGTGTGGCAAAGTCAAACACAATTTTTAATATATGTCAGTCACCCCTAAAGAAGGCCTGCTGAGGCAGACAAATAGCTTGGCTTCCTTTGGCCCGAGGATCCAAGTAAACCCTGAGCTGAGTTAAAGCCAGGCACCCTTCACTGGCTCGCCCACCTCTATAAAATAATGGAAATAAAGAAAACTATCTTAAAGCTAGCTCAGACCACCAGGGGTTTGTCTAAGTTATTCAGGAATTCCATTTACAAACCTGCTGGTCGAAATTTACAAAGTGCAAGCCAGGGGTGCCACCATATACGGGGCTAAAATCTGGGGGCACTGCTCTCCCTGTATCATAACCAAGATCGAGAACACCCTTTTTAGGCAGCTATTTGGTCTCCCCCTCAGCTCCCCCCTTACACCGCTTCGCCTGTACCTTGGGGTAAGGCCAATTGCAGACAATATTGCTTTTAGACCCCTTGCATTTTGGCGTCACCTGTGGGTCACCCTGGAACTGGTTGAATACAGGGTAGAGCTGAGGGAGATTTTGAGCCTCCATGGCTGGCTCAACCAGTTTGGGCTGTCTGGCCTGCAGTAATGCAGAGGAGTCAGAACTCCATGTATTCTTCTTTTGTCCAGGATGTAGGAAGGCTAGGCATCGATGGTTGATCCAGTTATGCAGAAACCTGGGAACCCGGCACTGCACAGAGGCATTTAGACTATTGAATATAACACTCATCTGCCTATTGTATTTGCATTGTCGCGCTTTTTATTTTCTATGTGGGTTGTACGCAGAACGCTTTTGAATACCAACTCTCAGGTTCATGCTGACAACTCTATAATGTTTTAACTGGATTTGTTCCCTTTTTCTATTCATATTAAGGTTTTATGTGCGTTTCTAGTGGTTGCGTTATGACTTATATCTGTTTTTATTATTGTCCTATATTTGTATGCATTTATGTTTATTTTATGGGGTGTTGGCCTATGTGATGGCAATTTATCCCAAGGCTATTGGGGTCTGAGCACATGGACTGTCTTAATGAAATGTTACTGTAATGCACATGCACTTTTATGGCCTATCGGCCGAAATAAAGTTTTTTTTCTCCTTTGATCCTTTGGAAATTAAGGGGACAAAGACATAGTAAGGATATCAACAAAAAATGTGGTGAAGCAGGAGTACCAACACCACGGAGAAGGACTCCTTGTTTCAAGATTCATAACTTTCTCACTACACCACATTTTAGTGAGTGTATTATGAGACTGGCAGTTCTCTCCCCAAGGGTCAAATGAAAAGATCATTGTTTTACTGCGCAGTTTTATCATCACATACTTACTACCTGTGTTTAGTTCGATTTAAGTTTCCATCTGGGTCACTACACAATGGGGTTTTGTGTTGTTCTGATGGTTAGACTCAGGGATTCCTCTCACCAAGAGATATGCCACTGTGCTGTGGAAACTGTCCAGACTAAGTAAAGATTTCACAACCAGCCTATTTTGGTAAAGCAAAGGTTAAATGCTAAGCCTCATCGTGAGATGGCTAAAACTTTCCCACTGCCCCAAGTCTTGCAGTCAAGGTTGGGTGTTAGAGTCTGCCCACCACAGTGAATTGCGCAGGCAGTGGTCCTAAGGACCACTGACTGCCCTTAAATTTTTTTTTAGAGCTAGTCACAAAGGGGAAAGGGTCTCCTGGGGACCCCTTCCCAGTTTGCGAGTGGTTTACCACCCTTCTGTGAAGGGTGGTAAACTAAGACTGTTTTGCGACGCACTTGCATTCGCAAAACTGTCATACATGGCATTTGGGGTCGCTATTAGGAAGGATACGCCCCTTCCTAATAGCGAGTTGCAAATCCTATTTAGCGAGTCGCAAATAAATTGCGACTCGCTAAACAGGGTTTGTACATGGCCATGTAGGTTTTTGCATATGCATACAGGTCACAAACCCGTTTGCACATGCAAAATTGGGTCGTACATCTGGCCCTTTGTCATGTATTTTGTATAGCACTTGCTACCTTATCTGAGCCTGAATCTAAGCACTACTAATGTTATCAGATAAGAGCCTGATTGCATGAACTGGGGCCTATAATTTTCTTATTTTCCTAAGTCTAGTTGGGTAAAACCCTGTCTTTTGGAGCAAAACAAACTTCTCGAACTTAAATTTCATTTACATTTCAAGTTCAGTCAATGATGAGGGTTGTATTGTAGTTTAAAAGCTTTATTTCTCATTATGAGATTAGTAAAGTTATTTTCTTTGTTTTTATCTTTAATTCCTTTAGTCCATAATCAAATGAGTTTACAGAAATCTCATCAAAGAAAATGCTTAGAACAAAGCATCAATTGCATTTAAGCACATTCCATAAAGGAAACACTTCCCTATTCTATAGACTAGGCTTAGAGTGTGAAATCAAAGGAGCATAAAGCTTTAAAGTCAAATTAGAGCAACAGAACTTCCCATAAAGAGTAGTTCATAAGACTCAGCCGAGCCCCAATAAATCCAAGTAAAGCAGCAAACAGTTGCAGCAGCAATCTGTCAAATCAAATAAGAAAAGGAATACAACGAGGAAAACGGCAGCAGCAATCTGTCAAATCAAACAAGAAAAGGAATACAACGAGGGGAAACGGCAGCAGCAATCTGTCAAATCAAACAAGAAAAGGAATACAACGAAGGGAAACGGCAGCAGCAATCTGTCAAATCAAACAAGAAAAGGAACACAACGAGGGGAGACGGCAGCAGCAATCTGTCAAACCAAACAAGAAAAGGAACACAACGAGGGGAGACGGCAGCAGCAATCTGTCAAATCAAACAAGAAAAGGAACACAACGAGGGGAGACGGCAGCAGCAATCTGAAGAAAAGGAACACAACGGGGGAAACGGCAGCAGCAATCTGTCAAATCAAACAAGAAAAGAAAAGGAATACAACGAGGGGAAACAGCAGCAGCAGTTGCCACAACCGTCAAGGGTCTGGGAGGGAAAGGGAATAAGAGTAAGAGTTGTAACTACCTAGGAACACACACCAATATAAAAGTCAAAAACATATGTCGAGAACATTGTAACAGGCTTCTTCCTTCACAGGTCAATAGGATGGCAGGATTCTTCAGTAGCAGACTCAATTTCACGGTTCCCAAGGAAATACAGGCAGCTTATACTTTTTATCGTTTGGTTAGCTACAGACAGTCTTCCGTTAGATTCTGGAAACATCAGGCACGGTTCCCATTGGTCTCAAACACCAATCGACCTTCTACATCTCTATTTGTTTCAGTGCGAGAACAATTAATTACTAACTAAAAGACAAAGTCACTGTTAGGTAATGCATTCTTTCTTTTAAAAATCATGCATGGGGCGTGGCCAAGATGGCGGTGTGAGCAGACGTACTGCTCCCGAGCTCCCGCCGACGGCCCAACATAGCACCGGCCCTGGGGCCGTTTTAGCTACTATCGGCCCATCCTAAAGGGCAAGAGAGGTCCCGGAACAGTTGGGGGACAACTTGAAGCCGAGGCAGCGTCTGCGGAGGCATAGAGCCGGAGCTGAGCGACCAGCGCTCCGAGCCGACGAGGCCGTGCAGTTCCGCCGCGGATCGGCAGGCGGGACAGATGGGGTCTGTGGCCGCGGAGTCTCGGTCCCCCGCTCGCCCGGAGGTAGCGGTGGCTGGCGGAAGGGACGTCGGTGCATCAACAGGAGGCTGGCAAACGGCGGTAAAGTGAATCGGCGAGAGTCGGGGGGGCGTTGAGGTGAGAGGCCCAACCGCCATCTTGGGTGCCCGGCGTTCCTGACCCCTGGACTAGCACGGCCGCGGGGCCCTTTGTGGACTTTGGCGCTTTCCCGCCAGGGAATTGCGGGGCGAACGGAGCAAGGTGTTTGCGTGGGGGGCCGCTGTCCCGGGAGCAACAGGAGAGCGTAGAGGGCCTCGACGTGGCCCGCATCTGGACGTGAGCCCCCTCCCCCAACCGGGCCTAGTGAGAAACGAGGGCCTGGTGGTGACGGGCCCGGCGGGCGGCGAGGCCTCGGAGGGAGCCAGTGAGGAGGTGAAAGACAGCGCAGGCCTGGACGGAGGGACAGCGATCGGAGGTGGGCCGCTAGCAGGTCCATCGCGAAGAGCCGGGCGCAGGATCGAGCGCACGGAGGCCTGATAATTGGAGGAGGGAGACTGTCAGACGGTCCGGTCTGGTGGGCCCGGGAGGAGGGCGGCTGTGGAGCTGGCGAACGGCCCAGGAGGGGCTGGATCGAGCAGTGAGGGCAGCGGGGGAGACCGTGTACGGCGCAGTGGCAGAATCATGCCCACAGAGACCCCGAGAGAACCCCACGAAGAGAGGCACCCGCCCGCCATCTTAGGACGGCGCCTTGGAGGATACTGGGCTCACCCACCTCCGGTGGAGTACCTTGCGGTGTCGCGGGTGCCTCCCGGCCTCTGAACGCTGGTGTGGGCCGGTAGCGCTGCTGCGCTGGAGTGGACCTCTGGTGGGAGCGGTGGCGGAGATCTGTGGGCTATAGGACAGCTGAGACGAGGACGCTAAGGGAGGCCTGTCTGGTCTCACTACCGAGAGCTGGAGAGCGAGCAAGCGAACAGATCCGCCATCTTGTTCTGACGCCGATGTGGACCCTGATCACGTACGGCTGACACGAAGGGTCCGACAGAGACTTGGCCGTCCCCTCTTGGAGGTACAGCTGTCTATAGCTGCCGAGCTTGCTGCGGACCAGGCGCTGTGTGGTGCGGGGGGAGCTGCGAGTGGGCCCACCGGAACAGAAGGGCGGAGGGAAGTGCGGTGGGTGCCCATGTTGCGATCCGACTCCTAAATTGCTCCGGAGGCGGCGGGACCTCGAATGAACCTGGAGGTGCTGGAGCGCGATCTACACAAGCTGTGGGGCAGAGAATAAAGAGGGCACCAACGGTCGGACTACAGCGGAGAGTGAGGAAGCAGGTTATAAGCGGCGACCTAGTCCCAGATCGGTGAGACTGCTACGAAGACCCCGGGGAAACCTGAAGGGGCAGCGAAGTGCCCTCACGGAGGGGACACGGCCGGTGTGGAAGGTAGGGACCCTGGAAGGACACCAGGAGGTGGAGAGCGGGGTGCTCATTGACTGGCACCTGTGGGCCACAGGGGGATGAGATAGCAAGTCCTGCTCCGGGGACGCAGGAGTTGGCGGTGGGGCCGAAGAATTGGCGCAGGAAACGTGGCCAGTGCTCATAGAGTCTTTTGATGAGAGGCCCGAACCACCGGTGGCGCTAGGAATTAATCAGCACGAACGGGAGCGGCACAGATAACGGACAAGGGCATGCGAGTGGAATCTAAGTGGGACCTCTCCCCGCAAGACAGAAACAACCTCCAGACCCTACGGGTCCATAGACTGCTGGCCCCACTCCTCCACTAACGCAGAGTGGAATGAAACGGACAGACGCTGTAGTTCTGAAGTGTATTGAGGCAGAGGCCTAGCTGTTCGGAAGAGCGTGTTCAGCTCGCAGGTCCTGTGGTGTCTAGAGTGCGACATGTCCACGTCAAGAGGCCGTAAAGATAAGTCCTTGAAAGACTTGTTCGCCAAGGCCCACGCGACTCAGCAATCGGCCAGCATGGCTTTGGGCGCTGCCCAGCCCGTCTCTGAGCGGGAGGACGGAACAGAACCAATCACCAAAGCCTTCTTGGAATCAATGTTTGTCGCGTTGAGGGAGGATATCCACACTCTCAAGAAGGAATTCACAGAAGAAATAAAGGAAGTCCATAGAGAAGTGGATGGTATAGGGGAACGGGGGGCAGACCTCGAGGACAAAAGCGACAGCAAAGACACCGAAATAGCAGCACTGCAACAGGAAATCATCCGGATTCACGACCAGCAAGTTGATCTCCAGACTCATTTGGAGGATCTGGAAAACCGCTCTCGGCGGCATAATATACGGATTCGTGGAGTAATACTACAGGAGGACACGAAGGACCTTTTTACATACACAAAGGAGCTATTCAATCACATTTTAGGGAGACCACTGGAGACGGATCTCCGTCTAGATAGAGCACACAGGGTGGGCCCACCGCGTGCCTCCTCCGGCCCGCCGCCGGACATCCTGGTCTGCGTGCAGGATTATCGCACCAAGGAAGAAATCCTCCAAAAAGCCCGCCAGCTGCATCCGCTGACATTTCGGGATCAATCACCGGTCCTGTACCAAGATTTGTCGGCTCTCACCCTGCAGAAGCGCAGAACCTTTAAACCCATCACTGCTCACCTACAGAAACGCAACATCACCTACAGCTGGGGCTACCCGTTTCGGCTAGTGTTCCGAATGGACAACAAACTTTATCAACTCCGATCCCTGACCGAGGCCTGTCGACTGTTGGGCATAGATCCTCCTACCGAAGAGAATGGCACGGCGAGCCCCTCAACGGAAATGGACGACTCCAAACCCCGGTGGCGCCAGCAAGGACGGCGGCGACGTGCTCGGAAACCCCCTGCAGCAGAAATCATGAAGGGGCAGCAAGCTGCGTTGGAAGCAGTGTCAGCGGAACTGTCCACATCCCAACCGGGCTGAACTCACGATAGCATAAGGCCTATTGACTCTTTGTTTTTCCCTGGGCCGTGGGCGGGAGGGGGTTTTTCAAACCTTGACGACCTGCCCCAATTCACTATTTTTCCGATCATCTACGGATGGTGGACAATACATTTTGATTCCTTTTTCTTCATCTTGTGGGTTTTTTGGGGGGGGGTTTGTGGGGAGGGAGGGTAGCAGTGTTCCTTGTCCACCTCACTTTTAGGACTAGCGTAGGCCCGTGCTCTATGGGTTCTCTAGAATTGCTACGTCCTTGTGCCTTGATAGTATCAGATGCGATGCTCCACTATGGCTTTTCACATACTTGCCTGAATAAATGCCGACCACCACGCTTAAAGTACTCACCTTGAATGTGAGGGGTCTTAACAACCCAGTGAAGCGCAAAGCGATCCTCTTGTATTTAGAACAATCCCAAGCGGATATCTGTCTCCTACAGACACATCTTTTGTCAAAAGATTGTCATCAACTCCGGTCCCGGAAGTTCCCACTTCAGTTTTTTTCTTCAGGCAATACCAAAACGGCGGGGGTTGCTATTCTGGTGGCTCAGCGATTTAGGGGTAAGGTTTTACACAAAGAAGCGGAGATAAAAGGTAGGCTGCTGACCGTTAGATTTGCCATAGGCGACTTGAGGTTTACTATTGGTTCAGTGTATGCCCCCAATGACGGCCAAGAGACATTCTTCCACTCGGCTCTTACGGAGACCTCTGCCACACCAGACCGCCACATCCTTTTGGGGGGAGATATGAACCTGGTCCTTGATAACACCTTAGACAGATCATGTCAGCGCACGCACCAAACAGGCGCTCTCTCCACTGAGGGACTGACCCGTCTACATGACTTAGGATTTAGTGACTTATGGCGTAGCTTCCATCCCCAGGAACGCGAATACTCTTTCTATTCCAATGCACACAAAACGTATGCGCGGTTAGATTACCTACTGGCGTCTGCACCCGCACACGCCATGACGACGGAGGTGGAAATAGGAGTCGCCTCTCTCTCCGACCATGCCCCAGTGACCGTGGTTTTTTCACTTCCACCACTTCATCATCCTAGTAGGACGTGGCGCCTTAGAGAGACATTATTACATCGCGAAAACGTGGTCACACGGATACAACAGGTCATCACTGACTACATCTCTCACAACAGTAACACTGACACCACTCTTGCTACGCAGTGGGCATCACTGAAGGCAGTTGTAAGGGGAGAGTTTATTGCTATCTCAGTCGCAGACAATATTGAGCGCAGGCGCAAGCGGGAAGAACTCACCCAACAGATTAGGGAATTAGAGCAGATGCACCAGCGAACAGGTGCTCCTCAAGTGTGGAGACAACTTAAGGTGGTACGTCAACAAATCGCGGACATTGATCAGGACAGGGCAGAATTCGCAGCCTTGCGGCTAAGACATGCTTATTATACCGGGGGGGATAGATGCGGGCGCCTGCTAGCCCATAAGTTGCGTTAGGCTAGACAGCAGCACAAAATACAAGAGATTCTCCGAAAGGACGGTAGTTGAGTCACGGAAGACACAGATATTGCTGACGCATTTCGTGCTTTTTATGCTGACCTGTATGCTAGCTCTTCACTAGAGCACTCAACTGGGGAGGCTTTCCTTGACTCTGTCCTGCTACCGGCGCTAACTAAAGAGCAGGCCGATGGTCTCGACCGAGACATTCGGCTGGAAGAAGTTATTTCTGCCATCTCGCGTCTTAAGCTAGCGAAACGCCTGGGCCAGATGGCTTTTCCGCTGTCTTTACAAGACATTCTGCGCACAACTCGTTCCTCTCCTCACCCGCCTTAATTCCTTCTCGGAGCCCGGTGCAATTCCAGGGATCTTCTGGAGGCCTCTATTGCAGTAATTCCTAAACCAGGGAAAGACAAATCTCAGTGTGTGGCATACCGCCCTATCTCCCTCCTTAATGTGGATCTTAAATTATTTACTGGGATTTTGGCTTCCCGCCTCACACCCCACATGACTGGGCTAGTTGACCCGAATCAGGCAGGCTTCATCCCGGAACGCCAAACCTCGGATAACACTAAACGCGCGCTGCATCTTATTGAAAAAGCCACACGCACACAGGGAGATTATATGATGCTGGCTATCGACGCCGAAAAGGCGTTCGGTAGGGTCCACTGGCCCTACCTGGAACTGACCCTGGAAAAAATGGGGATGGGCATGAAATTTCGCACGTATGTGTTGAACTGCTACAAATTCCCGAGGGCCGTGGTTCGCGTCAACGGATTTACATCTCCCCGATTCACCATTGAGAGAGGCACCAGGCAGGGTGCCCTTATCGCCCCTCCTTTTCGCTCTTTATATGGAGCCATTGGCGCAGAGGTTGAGACTCAATCCAATGATTACAGGGATCAAATTCGGCGGTGATGTTCATACGATTAGCCTTTACGCAGATGACGTTTTGATCTCAGTTATCTAACCCACGAGAGGCGCTGCCTGCATGCCTAGAAGACCTAGATTTTTTCGCACGATCTGCCGGGTTCAAAGTGAATATGGACAAGTCAGTGGCCCTGGACTTGTCACTGGAGAAATCCACCCGGGAACATTTGCAGAGTTTGCTCCCTATTCGGTGGGCGGCGAACGCGATTCCGTATTTAGGGATCCAGCTAGCGCCTTCCCTCACGGAAACGGCTATCACTAACTATACCATACTGCGGCAAAAGATCCGGCGGGAACTGGGGCACTGGAAACATTACCCTTTGTCGTGGTTAGGCAAAATCGCTGCAGTCAAGATGACAATCCTGCCACAGAATCTGTATCTATTTCGTACTATTCCTCTTAGACCTCCTGTTGGCTGGATTCGGCAAACACAATCAGAATTGGCTCAGTTCATATGGAACGGGCGGAAACTGCGGCTGAAACAGAGACTGGTGACGCTTCCCCCGGAGTGGGGAGGACTCGGACTCGCAGATTTACTGCTCTACTTCCAAGCTGCTCAGCTGCAGCTTTTGGTGGAGTGGAGCCGATGGGAGTCAGAGAAACACTGGTTATTCCAGGACCAGGCTGTGGCCGGCAGACCTTTGCAGGAAGTCCTGTTTCTTCGCAAACAGCATAGACCCCCTAACTTATACGCCTCACATATCACAAGGGTCCCCATGGAGATATGGGATCAAACCAATATTAAACACGAATTTACCATCTTCCCGTCCCCACTTACTCCACTGATGGACAACCCAGAATTCACTCCAGGTATGGATACGATGGCTTTCGCGAGGTGGCAACCCTCTGGGTGTCGATACCTCTATCACATGTATGCATCTGAAGGAGTTATCCCTTTCTTCCAATTTAAGGAAGCATATGGCATGCCAGAGTCAGAGAGGCTACGATATTTACAAGTACGACATTGGGCGCTAAGTGATCAGGTCCGTCCTGCGGCAGACAGACAACTCCTTCCATATGAACACTGGCTTATTACACGCAAGACGGACAAAAAGCTGATATCCGATTTATACAAGATGCTACAGGTCAGATTCGCTCACACCTACAGCTCTGGGAGGGCGCGTTGGGAGAGGGAACTGGGCAGGTCACTCAGTCATAAGGAATGGGAGGGCATATACTATAGAGCGCGACACTCCGCATATCACATGGGACTCACGGACACTCTCACTAAGATTGTAACCTACTGGTATTATACTCCTGAACGGATCCATGCCATGGACCACACTAGAGACACAACGTGTTGGAGAGGCTGTGGACAGGTGGGCACCTTGGTACATCTCCTTTGGGACTGCGTTCACCTTCAAGCCTATTGGAAACAGATAATAGATGAAGTAGATGTGCACCTCGACACAGAGATTCCACGGTTCCCCTCATACGTCCTCCTGGGCCTTCCAAACCCCCTGACCTACCCACTGCATTCTCGCAGAGGCCGACTGATAGCAATAGCACTGGGCTCAGCTATGCAAAATATACTTACACACTGGCAGACAGCCCAAGTCCCGACCTTCAATGGCTGGCTCCACCGTCTGTGGCAGGTACTTGGTATGGAAAAGCTTACGTTGACCATGGCAGGGGAGGGATCCAAGTATATCGAGTTGTGGCAGCCCTTCTTGTCCTTGTTGGCCTCTGAATTCCGGGAAGTCACTTGCCCTCGATACCTCCGTTTACTGCGTCTCTCTGATACGGGGCAGATATCTCAAGGCTAGAATGATTGAGCGGCCTAGACAGAATAGGTGGTGGACTTGGAACACGGGTGGGGGGGTAGGGGGGGGTTCTCTTGGAGTTTTGTTTTATGTAATTCGGTGCAGCATACACAGTGCTTTCTTGCAGTGACTTGTGCCTGTTCTATTGCTGATAGGATTAGTTTGTTCTGTTGAAATCCTGAAATTAGCTCTACTACAAGACTTGATGGACACATCTGCATGTATTTTTGTCAAAGGTGCTGACACTTTCCAATAAAAAGATTTAATACTAAAAATCATGCATTATTGTTTAAGATGCACAAGTTATTCACCTCAACATTATGTGAAATCTAAGAAAATAGAAGTTCATGACATTTAAGAATAAAACGTTATTGATGAAAATAGCACATTTGTCAAGCCAGAATATTCTGCAGTTGAGACAGCATCTCGAAGCAGGCTACTTTAAGGTCAAGATTTTAAATCACATTGTGCACATTTCAGCAATATTAAATTCACTTCCAGTTAACCCCTTCGCTGCTAGGCCTTTTCCCCCCCTGTGCTAAGCCTTTTTTTGGCTATTTGGGGTAGTGCGCGCTTAGGCCCCTGTAACTTTTTGACCACATAAGGTATTCACGCCAAATTTGCGTCCTTTTTTTCTAACATCATGGGGATTGTAAAGGTACCCAGGGTTTGTGGATTCCCCTGGAGGAAACCCAGAAATTAGCCAAAATACAGCAAAATTTTGTTTTTTGGGTGAAAAATGCGAAAAAAGGGCTACAGATGAAAGCGTCTTGTTTTTCCCCTGCAAATGGCATCAAAAAGGGGTTGTGGTGCTGAAATCACCATCTTCCCAGCTTTCAGGGACAAGCAGACTTTTGTCAGAAAACCAACTTTTTTACACAGTTTTGGCATTTTTCTGGGACATAGCCTATTTTTGCTATTTTTGTGCTTTCAACCTCCTTCCAGTTAATGGTAGACATGGGTATGAAAGCAATAATGGATCCTAGAAAGCCATACATTTCTGAAAAGTAGACAAAATTCTGAATTCAGCAAGGGGTCATTTGTGTAGATCCTTAAAGTTTTCCTTATAGAAACTAACAGTTAAATGAAGGAAAAATTGAAAATTAGTTGAAAAAAACAGCCATTTGTGTCAACGTTTTCACCTGTAACTTCTTCTAATTATGACAGCTATTTGAAAGCAATATACCGTTATATCCGCTGGACCTTTCTGGTTGTGGGGATATATAGGACTTGTAGGTTCACCAAGAACCCGACGAACCCAGAGACAATAACTGAGCAGCATCTTGCAATGGTTTTTTATTATGTACCGGGTATATAGCAATTATTTTGGGAAAATGTATACATGGAAAAATTGTTATTAAAGACACCTATGTATTTCTGAAATGGGAACAAAATGTAGATTTTAGAAACAGTAGATATTTGCACATTTCCGAAATTGGGAGTACCCATACTAGCATGAGAATTATAGGTCATTTTTCAAAATGACTTATTTTTTACACATTGTCTTTCATTTGGAAGGCAGAAATGCATCGAAAGTCAATAGGTAATAACAGTTGCTCTACAATTCTGTGTTACCCTAAGTCTCCCGATAAAAATGGTACCTCACTTGTGTGGGTAGGCCTTGTGCCCACAACAGGAAATGGCTCAAAATGCAACGTGGACGTACCACATTTTCACAATGAAAAATTACCCTTTTTTTGCAAAGTGCCTAGCTGTAGTTTTTGAACCCTAGCTCTGCGGGCACTTAGGGAAACCTAGCAAACCTATACATTTTTGAAAACTAGACACCCAGGGAATTCAGGATGGGGTGACTTGACTGGCTCTCACCAGGTTCTGTTACCCAGAATCCCTTGCAAACCTAAACAATTGGCCAAAAAACACATTTTCCTCACTTTTCTGAGGTGGAAAGTTCTGGAATCTGCGTGGATCCACAAATTCCACCCACCCCGCGTTCCCCAAGGTCTTCCCAAAAAAATGGTACCTCACTTGTGTGGGTAGGCCTAGTGCCCGCGACAGGAAGCAGCGCAAAACGCAATGTGGACGCACCACATTTTCACAGTGAAAAATGACCCTTTTTTTGCAAAGTGCCTAGCTGTAATTTTTAACCCTAGCTCTGCCGGCACTTAGGGAAACCTAGCAAACCTATACATTTTTGAAAAGTAGACACCCAGGGAATCCAGGATGGGGTGACTTGACTGGCTCTCACCAGTTTCTGTTACCCAGAATCCCTTGCAAACCTAAAAATTGGCAAAAAACCGCATTTTCCTCACTTTTCTGTGGTGGAAAGATCTGGAATCTGCGTGGATCCACAAAATTTTAACCACCCGCGTTCCCCAAGGTCTTCCGAAAAAATGGGACCTCACTTGTGTGGGTAGGCCTAGTGCCCGC